>SJYC01101579.1:0-16569 GCA_006408675.1 Madoqua kirkii
TGTGTGTGTGTAACAGTTATTTGGGTGATTATTTGATCTTAATTCAATAGTTTTGTTTCTTAATTTTTTTCAACATTTTTACTATTTTAATATTGTTTCTCCTATTTAACATTTAGCTAAACTGCTGTTGACCTGGGCAAATGAGTTTCTGATGTCTATCAGCAAGTATGAAAGCATAATTTCATTAAAGTGTATAATATATATGTTCAGGACTAAGAGAACATTATAAAATGAAGTTTGGCTAAAGTTCAACTGGGCATCAAATAGCACTGGCAAGAATTTTCTTGGTGTAAAATCTTACTAACACAATAGTGTGTGCTTAACACAGGAACAATATCAGAAACAGATGTGCTGTAAATGACCAAAGTATCAAACAGGAACAATAAACATGGGATATATATTTAAAATGATGCTTTTGCCAAATGAAAAAGAAAGGGGGAGGGGAAGGGTGAGCAAACGCATTTCCTTGTCAAGTAAGACATGCTACTGATATTTTTCCAGACCAAGGTTGGCATACAAATATTTTCCCTTTGGCTTCCTCTTACGCATTGGTATTAAACCTCTATCAGGGTGGCCAGAATTAAGAACACAAATTTTCATGCATGTTTTTAAAAAGTGATCACATAAAAAGGAAATACGCTTTTGTATCAGTCTCGAAAATTTAGATGGCATGCTGCGATTCATTGGGCTGCAAAAGACACCACTTGGGGACTGAACAACAAAGGACCTCTACACATCACTTGGAACTGAAAATATTCTCATCAGCCCAGAAAACTCCCTCTCTTTCTTTCTCTCTCTCTCTCTCTCTTACACACACACACCTTTTATTAGAGCTGTATACAAGTGTTTGGTCAGTTGTATTTGCTCATGCACTGAACAAGTCTTAAAAGTACCAAGGGCCTCTATGGCTGGCACAGAAACCAAAACCAAGTAGCCTCTATGGCTGGCACAGAAACCAAAACCAAGTAAAGAAATTCAAATCCCTAGAAACGCTTCCCTAAAGCCAAACCCACCCCTCCCAAGTGTGGGTGAGTTCCAGGGCCTTGACCTGCCTGCCTAGAGGACAGTCCTGGAGACCTGAGAAGTACAGGACGTAACACTCTGGTCGACATCTGTCTGTAGCCAGCCTGCACTCCTGACTTGGGCATTTCGAGCCTGACCACTTTACCGATCACTTCAGGCACACGTTGTTCTGACCTAGTCAGGCCCCCATGGCCTGGCGTATCGTAGGCTTTTTTCTCTCTTCTGTAACAGCTTTCAGTGAGATACCAAGATGTGCACTCTGGGGACTGGAAGGGTTGAACAAGAATTACCTATTTATGGGCAGAGACAGTTGATGGGCAGAAGGACTTGGGCCTTGAGTCTCCTCGGGTGCTGATCATTTTAATCCTCCCGCGAAAGAAAAGCCTTAACATCCTCTCGAATCCAGATCTGATTCCAGTAAACGAATGTTTCACATTTGAAACCCAAGGTTTCCCGCCCACGGAAAAGGGCGCAAGCAGGGCGGTCGTCAAACCCAGCAGGGAGACCAGCCTAAGTCAGAGCCAGGCCTGGGGTAGGCATTTCGGTGCTCGGAGCCGGGGCCACCCTCCTCCCACCTTCTCCAGGAGACTGGATTAATGATGTGGGGGTTCACGCTGGATGCCCGGCTGCTTTGGGACTAGGATACGTCGCTGGGGCGTTCGGCCTCGCTCTCCTTCACGGCGCATCGCCTCGGGGCCTCCCGGGGTGCACTGCGCCGCGGCAAGGAACTTCCCAGCCTGCCCTGGGGCCGCCGACCTGCAGCAACCAAAGCCAAGGGGCTGGGAACCTCGGCCCGGACGCCACGAGGGCAAGCGGGGCTCCAAGGGCCGTTCCGGAGAGGTCACCTCCGAAGGCAGGCGCGGGCCGAACCAACCCAGGCCGCTGCTGGAGGGGAAGGGCTTCAGCCCCTAGGGGCGTAGGGGCTTGAGGTTTCCAAGGAAATGCAACAATATTTATGATCTGGCGATGAAAAAGTGTTCTCCCAGCACGCGATCTATCTCCTCTCCCTCCCCGCTCCCCTGCAGCTTCTTCCCCCTCTAGCCCTCCTCCCCTTCCCACCCTGGCTCTGCTTCTGGGCCCTAACTAACAGACAGCACCAGTCAGGTCCTTCAAGCCTCTCCTGCTGTCCCCCATTCCCGCAGCTCTTAAGAGAACTTAGGCTTTGAGGACTCCAGAGCAAGGGTGGAGCCACATGTCCAACCGGCCAGGAGGGAGGCCTTCATACCCAGCCAGGCTCACTCAATATCCTCTATATAATAATACAGTGGTTAACACCTTTGAATTGGTTTGCATCCAGAATCCAGAATCCGTTGCAAATATGTCTTGAGAATGTGAGTCTCCTCTAAACTTCAGGCTTCTCACCTGTGAGATGGACATAATATCTACCTCCTTGATGACTGTGAGGAATATGTGTGACAACATATGTTAAATATAGGTGATGCTAAAAAATAAATGCTATTCTTTATTATGAGTATCTACATACATACACATATTTCTAAAAATACAAAACACTTTTAGGTAAAAAGATATTTCAGCCTGGGTGGCGGTGGGGGCACAGTATAAAGAATGGGGAATTATGGCATAATTTATTAACTGTAATTTTTTTCCTATGCTGACCTTTAAAAGACAGATATTCATGGGCTGATCTAGATGTTTTGTAATGCGAGAGGTTTTTCCCACAATATCACTAAAGTTAATTATTGAAGCAGCGCAAAAGTATTTTGAAAGGAGGAAGACACCTTGAAAAGGCATTTATTTATAAAGCTCCACAAGAAATTGTGCCTGCTGTTTTTGGTGACTGTGAAACCCCCCAAAATAATGAAGGCACACTAAGCACTGAGCAAGTCAAGGACTTATTTCTGAAAGATAGTAGATATGTAGACACCCTTAAAAAAAAAAAAAAAAACACGCTGCTCTGAGTCCCTCCAGAGGGTTGGGCAGCTATTCTAAGGAAATAAGAGAGATCATACTTTTCTAAAGGAAGAAACTGTTCTCTGTGTTTCTTTGCCTGCAGCGGCTGTGGCTAAATTTGTAAATCTTCTTGGTGCATCTGTCAAGAGACCCCAGTTTTCAAGATAGAACCCTAGGGCTTTTAGTGTTGGTGTAAATTCCCAGTGCAGTAATCCCAGGCCAACATAGCTCTTCCAGCCCTTCAGGATCCTAGTCAAACAGTCCCCTGGGACTACAGTTTCTGCTCCAAAGCTATCCTGGCTTGAGAGAGGTTGGGTCTGGGAAGAGAGGGAGCTGAGGCACCCAGGGCACACAATTATGACCTGGCAGGGTGTTGGGGCAGGGCGCGGGAAAGGGGGGGAGTTGCAGAACATGGATCTACCTAGTTTAAGATTATACACCATCACCTGTGCCTCTCCTTCATGTTCTTCAGTAGTTCTGCAGGCTGCAAACAGGGGTGCATCTCCTTCCCAAGCCGGGGAGGCCTGACAGCACCACCATCTGGCTCTGAGTGACCTCAGCTGCCATCCTGACTGTCTACCCCAGGCTCCCTTTTTGCCCTGGGGCAAGCCAAAACACAAATCAACTTAGGTCAGGCCAACACTCACAGCATTTCCATGTGTGCAGTCAAGAGTGGGCCCATGGAGGCTTCTCTGGGCTTCTGGGGTCCAACATGTTTCAATTCTTTGCCCCATTAGTGTTCTCACCTATAACTGAGGCTCAGACCTTGATGGTCTCTGAAGCACTCGCAGTAGGTTTTCAGTTGCAAACACTGAGGGCTGAATGGTGATCCAGAGGGGTCCAAATGAGCCATTTTAAGTCCCTCGCCCGAGAAGAAAAGTGGAGCCTGGCAAGTCCCTCAAATTAAATAGCCAGAATATCTATGCCCTTCCTTACCTCATTCTTCTAAGGGATTAAAAAATTGGAGTCCTGGGCAAGAAGGTGCCACTGTAAAGAAACAGGAGCTGGAACTAAGAATACATAGAAAGGCATGAAACCCTCTGTACCTGCCAACACACATATTTATATTTTTTCATTAAAAAAGCCATCCTTTATTGCCCAGTGCCAACATACTGAACTAGGTTCCAGAGAGTCAGAACAGCACATGGTTCCTGCCTCCAGAGTGATAGAAGTCTGGAGCTGTCAAAGATCTGCTGGAGTCAACTTTATTCACCTGTTTCTCTAGGAGGGGAAACTACTTCTAAAGACTTCTCTGGAGTAGTGGTGTTACAGGGAACAGCGAGATGACTCTGCATAGCTGGAGCTGGGCACCGAGGCTTCTGCAGACTCCGGAGACTCAGTGACCCAAACGAACTTTGGTCAAAGTGTCCAGAGGAAAGTTCAGGAAGACCTTTACACTGCAGGAGGTACATTCAATCCAGGTTTTGACCCATTCGCTGATGTTTAGTCATCGGATTCTGTAATTTGCAAAGGAAAGGAGAAAAATTTTACCACCGATTTAAAAGCTCAACTCTTTTCCCCCTGTGGTCAGCTTACTTGACACTCCGAACTATTCATTCTGTGCCTTTAAACCTCGCACCGGGAAGAGTAGAAGGAAGAGGGCGCTCTTTCCCACTGGATAACGGATTCCCGGCAGTGGCAACTCGGCTGGAAGCCGGCGGGGGCAAAACGCTGACAGCTGGACCACCTGTGCTGGAGCCGCCGCCCAGGTCAACTGAACTACATAAAAATCCGTCTCAGTTGGGGTAAATGAATCCACTGATTAAACGCGTCCTTTTCTGAGCTCACCTCAAAGAAGACAATACCGCAGAATGGTTAAGAGGAGGGCTTTTAAAAAAGAAGGAAAGTCGACCTCAGCGTTCAGTGTCTGGGTTCGAATTCTGACTCAGCCTGGTAAAATGGCCTTTGACAAGTTATTGAAGAATGGTTATGTTCCTCAGCTCCTTTTGAGAAAAAGCAACAGCTATGAATATTGCTGCTGCTGCTGCTGCTGCTGCTAAGTCACTTCAGTCGTGTCCGACTCTGTGTGATCCCATGGACTGCAGCCCACCAGGCTCCTCCGTCCATAGGATTTTCCAGGCAAGAACTGGAGTGGAGTAGTGCTACTTTAACAATATTCAGAAGTTCCTGCAAACTGACAGAAGGCAGAGTGTCAATCATTTACATGAGCCAAATTAACCTCCAAATAAAGCAGTGGGAGGAAAAGTTGTTCCCTGCCTACTTGGGTTGAGATGCCCTGATTAGAGGTGGCTGGCAGCTGTGAGTTCTTTTTCGCCCGCCAGCAGCACTGGAGGCACCTCTAGCATTAGAATCCGAGTAGGTGAACTACTCGAAATGGCCAACTGGACTCAAGGTCGGTTGTTTAGGAGTATGGTCTGACCCCTTCACCTGGGGAATTAAACCGTTAGTGACACCTCGCATCTAGACAGCTCTTGGGTGGCAAAGGAGGAGGAGGGAGGAGTGGAAGAAGATTACATTCATTGAGAAGCTACTGTGTATCTGTTGGTGAAAATATGTCAACATTATTAGCGCTGTCGTCCCCATTTTACTGATGAGAAAAACAAACTAAGTTGTTAAATACATTACTCGAAAATCCATTACAGGTTTGACTAACTTCAAAACCTGTGCTCTTAGTATAACACATAGCTCTTAAACCCTGATCTCCAGTGAAGGCAGGCAGGCAAGCAGACAGGAAAGGAAGAAGGGAGCAAGGAAGAGAGGGAGGAGAAAGAAAGCACTGCCACAGTTACCAGAGCCAGTCTCCTCTAGCAGAAATCCTTATAGAAGGTTATTTAACATGAAAAATTATCGTTCAAGATTATTCTGCAAACTTCTTTCAAATTATCATTTCACAAGTTACATCGGATAAGCAACAATGGGACATGGAAATGTTGGGGGAAGGTGGCTAGAAACCTCAACACTGAAGTTGCAGGGTGAGACTTCAGGGACTTGTTGGATGGGGTGCACCCACACTAACAATGGGGCTGCAAGTTCTTATCAAAACAGGATCCATCGAAGTCTGCAAATGGGAAGCTCACACAGCTCCCCGCCACACCCCCACTCTACCCAGGAAACACTGTCAGGGACCTAGGATTTTGCACTCGATCAAGTTTGGCTTTCTTGCCTCCCTTGCTGGGTTTTTGTTAACTCTTAGGGATCCCTGAAGAACAGGGGGTGACGGGAGTGGATGAGGGGAAGCCTGCGTCCTCTTTCTAGATAAGTGAGCTACAAGCTAGATCAGCTCGGTGGCCTCGGGTGTGTAATAAAAAGTTGGTGAGAAAGGACTTAGTTGTTATTTCTCTCAAACTCCTAGTTTGGCTTTTACAGAGCTGTGCGGGCAGAGGTCTGTAGAAATAGGATAGATTCGGGTTTCCACTGGTCCTGCCCTATTGCTCATTCTGAACGATAAAATGTATATAAAATCAGCAGCTCCAAGCCACAAGCGTGCTTAAGGCGAGATTGTCGGTTTGGAAATGTCACAACGAGTAAAAGATGTAGTGGACTTCTGCGTTTTGTGCAGTAGCATTTAGCCCGCGAGCGTCCCAGACAGCGCTCGGCCTAATTTCGGGCTGCATACGACTTCTAATTCTTGCCTCTCTTAACCATCTGGGAGAAATGGTACTGCTTGCTATCTCCTGTCGCAGCGGACCGCTCAAGTTTACTTGAGCTCAGGAGGGAAAGCTCGAGGAGGGGATGAGCGAACCGCCTGGAAAGGAACACGGAATCTACACAAACAACCCTTTCGGTCGCAGAACTCGGTTTTTAGTTGGTGGGTTTCTAGACCCACTGGTGACAAGTGGCCCCAGCTGGCTCACCCGACAGCAGTTGGCGTAACAGACTGCCAGCGGGTCCGGAAAGGAGGCCGGGTCTGCGCGCCGTGGTTCCCGGCTGACCAGTGTCCACCAAGCTAGCCTCCCGGGGAAGACCCTCCGCAGCAGGGGAGAGATCGGTGGGTCTCAGAAGGAGGCTCTCTCTACGACCTCCGCTGGCATGAATAAACGCGCCCCTCCCTTTCCCTCGGAAACTGGGTGACACGTCTGGAAAGGAGCCTGGGACCAGCAAGTCCCAAGGTGAGAGCATTTCCCGCTCCGCTCTCTCTGAGGGGTCACAGGGCTTCCTGGGCAATTTTGGGGCGGGGGCAGGGCAAAACAACAAAAATCTCTGGAAGCTATTTCCATCAGTCCTTTTCCAGATCAATATTAATAATGGTCAGACGAAGTGGTCAAAAATCAAAGGATACCCTGAGTCAAGTGTGACCTCCGCAGTTTCAGAGGGCTGAGCGCTAGGAGTAAAGAGGTCACTACACGAATCATCCAGAAGCAGTGCCTTCTTACCGCTCAGAGGTCTTCCGCCCTCCACCTCCGACCGTCCTCTCGCCGACCCCTGGCGCGGATACCTGGGGGTAGGGGTGTGGTCAGCGAGAGCAGCCGGCCCGGGAAAGTGCAGGGCCCCAATCGCTGGTACTGGCCCTGTGCCTTCGAGCCAGGAGTCCTGGACGCGTCTCGTTTGACTGCGTTTTCGTCCGTGTCCCAGCAGTGTCTCTCCCGTGTCTACACAAGTCTGACTCGAGCGCGTCGAAGGCTGGTGGGAGGGCTGAGAGCCGGGGCGGTCGCGGATTCAGGAAGCGAGATTCCGAAGATTGCATGCGTACCGAGAAAACTCCAGGTTAAGTTTTCTCAAACATGTGGTTACTCACCGCGAGGAGCTCAAAGGCAAAAGGTTCAATAGTCAAGTTGGTGGGGACTTTCCTTACTTAAAGTAATAATTTGCTAATTCGGATCTATTGCTTTTAAATATCGAGTTCCAGAGACCTCTGTCAATGCAGGCTTAATTTCATCCCACTGATGAAGGATGTTTATAAACGGCTCCTGTGGTGCAAGCCGAGTGTGAAAATATCAGTTTTATGCCTTTTGATAAGAATTACCGAGGTGGAAGGCTTATTAGGCGATTACAAATTTCGCAGCTGCTCGGAGCCCAATTAGGCAGCTCTTCGCCCTGAGTGGAAGCTGTGGGGGTCAGGGCGGGTTGGTGTTCCCGTTCTCCAGCCATGGACCTCCAATCAAGGCCTGGCTCAACCCAGACCCCCTACCCTGAACCCCTTGAGCTTTAGGGGGACACATCCTGCACCTCCCAACTAGCGGAGCGCCCCCAAAGCCTGGGGCAGGAGGCACTCCAAAGTCTCTGGCTTTCTTTCTCCAAACCTTGCAAAGAGCCCTATCCGTCAGGGTTGTTGGTTGGGTGTTGGTTGCCCCCTAGGTGGGCTTAGGTACCCGGTTTTCATTTAAGGAGAGGTTGGCATTCCAGAAATTTCAAGTTAGTAAGTAGGAATCGCTCCAATCCGGCGATTCCTTACCCACCTGCAGACACACAAGATGATGTTTGTTTGTTTTTTTTGGTCTATCCTTATTCGCGACCAAAATTGGTCTCAGTTGGAGTCGGAGCTAAAATCCCTCATTCCACAGACAAAAAGAGTCCTGACTTTAGCACAAACACCGAAGGGGTGCTCTGCGAAGCATCAGGCGAACTCTGCCATTGTCGGAGCCGAGGAGAAACCTGGGTAACAGACATAACGCGAGCCCCAAGAAGTTGGGGCCACTGTGCAGGAAAGACCCCTCGGTATGCTCGCCCTCGACTGGGGGACACAAGGTAGTTGGGCCCTGGATGAGAAGGACGCTCAGCCCTGACAATCACAACAAACACCTGCGCATCACTCGCCTCCTCCCTCCTCCACGCAGGACCCACGACCGAAGGCCTATACCACCTGGGATACAGAAATAACTCACCACCACCCGGAGGCCTACTGAGCAAAGCTGGGTGCGAGCAATTATCCCTTGGGAAAGGTAGGTGTCCTGCCGGGCTCCAGGAGTAAAGCGGACGCCAGACCAGTCTTTTAGGTCTTATGTCTGACGCTCATTCTTCTTGTCCAAACCCAGAAGCCTCTAAAAACGAATCATTTCCTCCACTTATGCAGAGATAGGAGCTCTTAGATCAAGATTAGTATTTTGAAAACCTGATTGAGAGCCCCCTGATTAGGCGAGGGTGGGTGGAAAGATCGCATGAACGCCCGCGCCCCCGCCCTAACTTCCCAAGACAGCTCCGCGCTCCCCGAATCTCCAAATGATCCGCGCGATTTATTCTCCCGGATGGTAGCCAAACAGTACCCCAGATTCATTTTTCAGACCCTTAACAAATAGAGACTGTAACTAAATCGCCGAACTGGGTCTTTATTTTTAATTCCACCTTCAGTTCTGCTCTATACAACGCCTGATAGTCAACATTCTGCAGGACTTTCTCCATTTAGAAGAGCTATCTCGAGACTGATGCTATTTCATGGAAAATGCATTATGTGGATTTTTCCAAAAACACTAATTTTGGCACTTGATGAAAAACACAAGTTTTTCTGTTCTCCAAGCACAAGTTAGCTTTTCGAGCAGTCGGTCCACCCCAAGCCTTCAGTTCTGTCCCCTTCCCCCGCACCTCCGTAAATTTAAACGAGAGCTCCCAGAGAGGACCGGCAGGGGAATAGCTCATATTAACGTGGGCGCAGCTTCACGTAAGAAAACAATGGCGTTAGGAAAATGCTCTAGAGACCCTCGTGTTTAGGGGAGAAAAATGTAATGGAGGAAAAACTAAATTTGCAGTGGATGCTCAGTCTCAGCCTGTTACATGGGCTCAGTTTATCACCGGCAAGTCTATCTCTGCCTATTGTCCTCCCTCTAGCCTGCTGCTGACGAGTCTGGGTGGGAACACCTCAATCTTCCTCTTCTAGACAATAAGCCAAGGAGATAGTATTATAAGTATATATATCTTATTGAAGCAACATTATATGATTTTGTTAAAGGCCTTTAAGAAAGAGACTCCTAGATAGTCTTATATTACTATTTCAGAGTCTTGCTTTGTTTTGTTTCTTAAAAAGGGGAAATTCGAAATAAAAATTGTTAGTCTTATTAAATTCCTCTTTATACACTACATAATGAAGTAAAATTTATACCATAAAGAAGTTATTTAAACAAACACACCCTCCAATTCTAATCAAAATTACCAGTATTCTGAGGACCACCCCTCAAATCCGCAGCCAAAATTTGAGGCAGAAGCTGGCCTTTTCCAGGGCTTCAGTGTTGCCTAGGATGAGATGAAACAGCAATACTATTAGCAACATACTTTTTTTGGTCTTTCCTGTAGCCTTGATTTCAAATCTAGTAGCAAAGGTTTTGTGCTGCTCAGATGTTACTTCTTTATCTTAATGAGAAAACTTTTCGCAAAGTGAATGCGAACCTCTAGATAACTAAGCCTCCAGGCTGCCAGGGAGCCGTCGCGGTCCAGGGCTAGACAGCAGAGAGGCTCGTTTCAGGAGAATGACTAAAACATTCGAGTCACCCAGACCTCCGCTTCCCCTTTCAGCTTGCTGCAGAAAGAGATGTAACCTGAATCTTTGTTTAGGTTTTGGTTAGGGAGTGAGAATTAAAAAGCCACGGCAGATGCAGAGAGCAGATTTTTTTTTAGTCAAGTTAACTGGCCATTCTCATTTTTTTTTCCCTTCTTTAATACTAAATCTGGAGTAAGTTGGCTTGTCCTGATAACGATCTTAATTTGTAGGGAAGGCGGGTTTTTCTGAAGGAGGTGAGGCTATTCCTCCTGGAAAAGACTTTCACCCCACACCCTCTTCCCTCCTTCCATGTAAGGTTCCACCCTCTGGAAAACAAAACTTTTTTTCCCCATTTCCTAGAGGGGCAGAGCTCAATGAAGCTGGGGAAAGAATCTTAGGAACAGTCCATCGGAGTGGCCGCGGTCACAGCGGCCTCTTTGGACGAAGACTTGTAGCCTTCTTACTCTTCTTGGTGTGTCAGCTTTCATTAGTGCACTGGGGCGGGGGAGGGGGGCCAGATCGGCAGACGCGGACAGCCTCTGACCCTCTGCAGTTGGTATGTGATAAGCAGCCCTAGCAGTGCCATGTACTGGAAAAGCGATCAGATGTTTGTGTGTAAACTAGAAGAAAAGGACGTGCCGGAGCTGGCAGTTCCCCTTGAGAAGGTGAGCGACCCGACGCCCGGCCAGACCAGCTGAATCGCAGTTTCCTTTGAAACGCGAGCTTTTGGGGTTCCTAAACGAGGTTCAGAAATTACCTGTAACAGTCTCATCTTCAAACCGGCAATTTTTTTTATTACGTAGTGGCGTTAGTCAGTAATCATTGCCTCCCCTCCCCACAAGCTCACTTAACCTGAGGCATGGAGACCGTAATTTGGGAGACGAAGCCTCGAGCCTAAGGCGATGTGAGTCGTGCTTTTGTTGTGTTTGCAGCGGTGACCGGGAGGTCGGGAGAGTGAGCCGGGAGGTTCGGGCGGCTGGGGGCTGGGGCCTGGGGCCTGGGGGTGGAGGTTGGGGAGGCACGGAGCCGAGGCGAGGCTTCTCTGTTTGGCAGCTGGCGGACGCTTGCCTGCCCTAAAGAGCTCCTCCGGCCGCAGGGCGATCCTCGCTGTCGCGGTCGCACAGCGAAACAGAAGCAAACGAAGCTCCGGGAAGACTTGGGATCGCAGGGAGGGCGTTGAGGGCCATTTTACTTAAAAAAAAAAAAAAAATCGAAAGAAGCAAACCCTAGGGCTCTCGAGCTGCACAGTTCCTAAGAGTAGATAGCGGGGAACTGACAAACTCTCACCTCGCTCTGGAGGCAGGAGCGTTTACTCACAAACGCGGGGTATGTCGCGTTTTGGGTTTGAAAATCATCTGCAGCCTGTTTGAGCGCCTCCGCGGCCCCGCACTGGGCACCACTGACTTTGTCTTCGCCCGAATGCTGGCGGGGAACGCACGGGAACTCCGGGGGCTCCTGCCGAAACTCAAAAAACAAAAAAACAAAAAAAAAAAAAAATCGAAAGAAGCAAACCCAGGGCTCTCGAGCTGCACAGTTCCTAAGAGTAGATAGCGGGGAACTGACAAACTCTCACCTCGCTCTGGAGGCAGGAGCGTTTACTCACAAACGCGGGGTATGTCGCGTTTTGGGTTTGAAAATCATCTGCAGCCTGTTTGAGCGCCTCCGCGGCCCCGCACTGGGCACCACTGACTTTGTCTTCGCCCGAATGCTGGCGGGGAACGCACGGGAACTCCGGGGGCTCCTGCCGAAACTCTGTGTCTGCGAGGACGCGGCCTCCGTGCTGCGGCGCTGGGTCCCGGCAGAGAGCCCGGGGGTGGGGTCGGGGGACTCCGGGGTTCGGACAGCATCTCGCTTGATGCTGTCAGAGGGAAGAGGGAGGCGAAGAGAGAACTACAGAAGTGTGGGCCGCCCGAGTTCAGTGACACCACCCCGCCCCCGCCCCCCAAGCTAGCGTTTCTGTGAACAGAGGCAGAAAAAGCCCAGAGCGGCCGCGTTTTCGTTTAAGAACAAAACTCCTGCAAAGGCTTGGAAACACTTGAGTAATGTGCGTTGTTGGTTTAAAACATTTGAATTCAGTTCAAGTCACTGGTGAAAAAATAATTATTAAATAGAATATTTGAGGATGTAACTGTTTAATATAGAAAAACACCATATCATGAGGCTGTCTCTTATACACATCTCGTTTCTGTGAACAGAGGCAGAAAAAGCCTAGAGCGGCCGCGTTTTCGTTTAAGAACAAAACTCCTGCAAAGGCTTGGAAACACTTGAGTAATGTGCGTTGTTGGTTTAAAACATTTTGACCGAGGTTGTGTGAGTTGTTTTTTTAATGACACAAATTAAATTCAGCTGGATATTTTCCATTATTCGACCCGCTTTTTGCGCTGGTTAAAAATAATCCTTTGGTAACTCAAATGTTGACTTACTGAGCAATAAGTGGCAATTTACACCTTAAAGAAACGAGTATAAATCACTCGCAGCTCTAATTGCTGTAAGTTTACGAAAGAGCTGCTGGCTCGGTTTAATCTGAAGCATTTTCATTCAAATTGTCATCGGAACAAACACCAGGCTTCTTAAATCCCGCTGTAATTAGCTTTCAAGTATCCTATTAAACCTCTTCACCTTTCGGGCTATCCAACTCAAAAAGCTCCCATTTAAAAATATATATGTCTCGGTCTTTTAATTGAGGCTATTAAAGAAATCAAGTTTCTACCCCCACTCCCTCCTCAAATCCTCTTTTCTTTTCTCCTACTCCACCCCACCCCCCATGCACCCCCTTTAGCCCAGTGATCCCCGCTCCGCAGTGATTGACGTCTAGAAAGAAAATGCTTTGTGCGGGGATGATTGTTATTAACTCGTTACCCCCGGCAGGGGGGCGGGGAACCGGCGTGCTCCGGTGAGCGCTGGGGACCCGTAGCCCGGAGAGCGCGGCGGCGCGCCGGGCGAGCCCCCGGAGCTCCCGTGGCCGCCTCGCTGCGCGCTAGGGCTGCGCCGCCGTCCGCTCGCCCGCAGCCGCGCGGCCCCAGGCGCCCAGACGGCTGCCTGCGCGGCCCAGCGCGCCGGGGCCTTCATTAGTTCGCCCCGCGGGCCGAGAAGCTGGAGCTCCGGGCTGCACGTGCCGACTCGACTCTGAACTTTTCGTCTCTGTTCCTCTCCACTTCTCGGCTCTCACCTCCTCAGTGCCAGGGTCTCATGTCGGAGGAGTGCGGGCGGACTGCAGCCCTGGCGGCCGGGAGGACTCGGAAAGGCGCCGGGGAAGAGGGGCTGGTGAGTGGGTAGGGCCCCGGGTGCTGGCCTTGAAGAAGCGGCCCAGAACGGAGGGCTGCTGTCCCAGAGTTCCTTCCAGGGCTCAACTGTGGGCCCTCGAGGAGCCGGTGGAGGGGGAGGGATCTGGGGCGGGCTGGGCAGAGCCGCCAGGCACCCCAGGACTTTGAGGTCTGGGGTCTGCAGCCCCGGCGACTGAGCCCTGGGAGCTTGGACCCCGGGGAGGGCGAGGAGCGGGACATCAGGAACTGGGGGTGGCTTGGGGGAAGGGAGGGGAGGCGGTGAGGGAGCCCCCGCGGGTCCGTGTGCTGGGGAGAGGAGGAGGGGTCTAGAACCGCCTGAGACCGCGCCTCGTGGCTTCCTGCAGGTGAGCCCCGAGGGAGTGGGGGACGAGGACTCGTGCTCCTCCTCGGCCCCGCTGTCCCCGTCGTCCTCGCCCCGGTCCATGGCCTCGGGCTCCGTCTGCCCTCCTGGCAAGTGTGTGTGCAGCAGCTGCGGCCTGGAGATCGTGGACAAGTACCTTCTCAAGGTAGGGCGAAGCCGCGAGGCCCAAGGCAAGCGCGGTTTATTCCCCTTCTTTTCTACTCAAGTTCTCGCTCGAGGTTGTAGACTTTCTTAGCACAACCGCCCAGTCAAGAGCAACTCATAAGGTGGGAAAAAATGGGAGAAGAAATTTTAGAAAACTGTTGTTGGAAAACTGCTTGTGTGTGTGGTCTAGGGGTGCCGATACCTATGGGTGAATGTACTGGAGTCAGCCACCTACTTGTAGAGGAACGGAAATGGGGAAATCCTTACCCATTCTGGAAACAAGGTCCTGCCTCATTATTTTTACCGAGCCTCGGATTATAACCCGCAATAACACCCAGGCGTCTGCCTGCTTATGAGGGTTCCAAGTCTGTATATGTCGACCGATTTTCCCTTTTCAGTGTCTCTCTTGGTGAGAACCACTGTGAAGAGTGCCTTAAAGAGTCTTTTCTAGACAGACATTTTTTACATAGTCTTATGTTTATTTACACTAACCTGAGGTTTTTCCAAAATAAAATTCATACTACCATTTAAATAAAAACCATTTTCAATATCTTCCTCCTCTTACTAAGTTTTAATACTTCAGGGCCACGCAGTAATTTTTTTTTTTTTTAATGTCATCTCCAGTGCTTAGGAGGGCAATGGAAATTGATGTGAAGTTAGACAAAACAAAAAGAAAGAAAAATGCCTAGGATGAAGTGCTTCAAGTGGTGGTTTGAGAGCTGACTGTCTGTCTTAATTTGTTTTACTTCTCTCAAGATATTGTGGGGGAGTTTTGGAGTACAAATTCTGGCAGGCCAGTTATCCATGTCATTGCATGAAGGATCATAGTCCCCTGTGTTTTAATCCTAATATCATGGAATTTCAACATCAATAGTTTTTTTAAACCACTATTTAAAATAATGATCCCTTCTACACTAAATTAGTAGCAAATCAGTTCACTTTCTATTCTCCCCACTGCCACCCCCCCACCCCCAGCTAGCTTCTCAAAAGAATTCATTATGTAGAATATGAATTCAAAAAGCAAGTTTGTGAGTTTCTTTAGATTTCTACCTCAGCATACAAAACTCCTTCACCTGGGAAGCTGGAATGATACCCTGTAGATACAACTAAGATAAAGAACCAAAAAGTTTTGGTGAAAATTTTTAAAAAGTAACTAAGTTACTTAATTAGTGGTTGATTCTTAAGGCTGGCAAGTTAGCATGGCTATCTCTTTAAATCTGCATTCTTAAGATTCCCATTTCAGTGTTTCTAGACCTGAACCTCTTTGAATATTTCAAAACCATCTTTTGAATCAAAACTAGCTTCTTCCTTTCTTGAGCCCTCTCAGGAATTAGCTTTATCTTTCAGAATATTTCTGAATGGATGTATAATGGACCCACTTCATATTAGAGAGGAAAAAGAAAAAAGCTTGAAGTGACTTTTAACATATCTTCTGAAATAGATAATCATTTCTAGCGTTCATCTTTTATATGTTAACATATGTTTATATATCAGATATATATTTGTATAAAACAATCTAAATTATCTAAATGAGGTTTTTTTAAGCTATCTTTTGAAATAATTATTTCTAGCATTCTTTTATATGTTAACATATGTTTATCAGATATATATTTGTATAAAACAATCTAAATTATCTAAATGAGGTTTTTTTAAAGCTTTCTTTTGTAATAGGACTGGAGTCTTCTCAATGAAGTCTTCTACATACAGTCTTAGTTTGCTCTTTAGTATATGTACAAGTATGCATAAGTACATATTAGTAGACATGCAAGAAAACTGTCTTCCTATCATATAGGAAACTAACAAAAGTTTGACACTTTATATAAAAACTCTTGAGTTCTCAACTCCCCCTCCACCACCATTTTGAGTACATATTCTTCCAGAAAAGTTTGAATTCAGTTCAAGTCACTGGTGAAAAAATAATTATTAAATAGAATATTTGAGGATGTAACTGTTTAATATAGAAAAACACCATATCATGAGGCAAGTAAAATGGAGTTAGAAAAAAATGTGAGAGGAGTTAGATGTGTCTATTGCCCTGGTGATACTTCAGTGCCCTGTCGTTTGAGTGATTTTTTTTTTTTTTTCTGGATTGATCCTATATATGTATACATACAGAGAATGGATGAATGCTAGCCATCAGGAAAGGTTTATAGTCTCCAGAATTTTTTCTGTTCACCTTATTTTCCTCTCTGGAAAGAAAAAGAAGATGAAGGAAGTTTTTGTTTTGTTTTGTTTTAGTAAACTTTGAGAAAAGGTGGCAGACTAGGAATTACATCTGGCTTTAGGGAACTAGAGAATGACCATGACTCTGCCCTGAAGACTGCATCTATCCTGGCTTAAAAAAAAAAAAAAAAAAAAAAGCCTGGATAAGATCAAAATGCAGAAGGCCTTAAACAGTGGAATACTAATGGAAGCCTGTACTTCTCAACTTTAATTTAATTGGACCCATTTGAGGGGGAAAAAAAAAAAAGAAAATGCAT
>SJYC01101580.1:0-13710 GCA_006408675.1 Madoqua kirkii
AAAAAAAAAAAAAAAAAAAGCCTGGATAAGATCAAAATGCAGAAGGCCTTAAACAGTGGAATACTAATGGAAGCCTGTACTTCTCAACTTTAATTTAATTGGACCCATTTGAGGGGGAAAAAAAAAAAAAGAAAATGCATCGCTATATCCAAGGCAGCAATAACCATTGTTAATTTTTAAAATTTTGGTTTCCTCAGATTTTTTTCCAGTTGTTTTCCAATGCTATTTTCCCTATTTTCTTGTATGGTGAGCATGTTCTTTTATAGAAAAACCAAAACTTAAAATTTCACTAAAATCATCAGTGCTTTGGAAAGAGGGACATAACTAATTAGAAGCCAATGAAACTTTCTTCTTCAGCTTCACAGTACCTTTTATATTTCATGTCACAGTAAAACATGTTGAACAGTAGTGCTAACATGATAGAATCATTGGACAAGATTGTCTTTATTATGTACTAGTGTAGCAAAAGCTATTTTTCAACATTTCCCATTTTTTTCCAATTTCATAATTCCTATATTAAGCATTAGATCCATTTGTACAATGTAACTGGTGTTTTTGCATTATTGCTGTTAAATGAAATTTAATTAAGCTAAATGAAATTTAATTAAGCTAAACCAAGTTCTTGTGCCCACAAGGGCAAACTTTAGGAGCTTGCATTATAGGCAAATTCAGTTCAGTATACATCTTCATTCCTGAAGGCCAAAGGTATGCAGCTTATAGTATGATGGCAACAGTTTAAGGTGAGAGTTTGTACAATTTGTCCACTGACTCGACCGTATTTCATGCCCCTATTTACAATGTAAAGTGCTACGATTTATTAATGCATTCTATAAAATAAATTTAAATGAAATTTAATTAAGCTAAATGAAATTTAATTAAGCTAAACCAAGTTCTTGTGCCCACAAGGGCAAACTTTAGGAGCTTGCATTATAGGCAAATTCAGTTCAGTATACATCTTCATTCCTGAAGGCCAAAGGTATGCAGCTTATAGTATGATGGCAACAGTTTAAGGTGAGAGTTTGTACAATTTGTCCACTGACTCGACCGTATTTCATGCCCCTATTTACAATGTAAAGTGCTACGATTTATTAATGCATTCTATAAAATAAAATGTCTTACTAAGTATAAATGACAAACAATACTTCGGTGTCTTTTTAGAACCACTGATAATAGATTTATTTTTTTCCTTTAATGACCAAATCATTAAAGTAGGGTTACCAGTGCTTTATGTTTTGGTAATTTAATGTTAGGTGGGAGCCAGGGCTTCTGCCATAGCAACATCTAAATCTACCTTAACAGTGTCAGTTTTGTAAGAGAAATGAATTGTCTGGCTTCTTTACAAGGGTAAGTATTTATCTTACAAAGCTTTCTATCCATTTTCTTTTTCACTGTAACTAGTGAACAGTTTATAATTATTTGGCTAAAAAGTAGATTGAGAAGGTATGTGGCTTGAATTCTTGAGTTGCCATGTGTTAGGGTGGGAAGAATTTGATCAAGGAAAAATTATAAAACCGATATGTAGGACTTAGAGTGACCAAAATCTTCCCGATGTTCATAGATGTTGATTTAAACAAAAAGCAGAATGGACATTTGATTTATTTTAAAAAAGGACACTTGAGATTTTCAAAATAATTTAAAAAAAATAAACACGAAGTATAGAATATGCTGTTGTGATTTTTCTGGCTGAAATCTAAAAGAGAGTATATCTAGATGCGTATTTATGTAAATATGAAACCTCTTAGATGGCAACATTCAGAGCGTGTGTTAAAATATTAAGGGGCTAGCTTTTAAAATTGCCTGATACAGAAAACCAATGAAGGATACTCTTAAGCATGGTATTAGAAATGGCTTCTCGTTTGGCCCCTTTTTCTTCACAGGTGAACGACCTGTGCTGGCATGTCCGGTGTCTCTCCTGCAGCGTCTGCAGGACCTCCTTAGGAAGGCACACCAGCTGTTATATTAAAGACAAAGACATTTTCTGCAAACTTGATTACTTCAGGTACACTGAAACTTCTTTTGTTTTTTTAGGAAGTAGATACACCAAGAAATTATTTACACAAAGAGAATTTTATAAATAGGCTTTCTGGTCCAGTTTTATTTACTGAAGCCCACTCTTTCTTATACAACAGACTTCAAAATGAGAATGCTTTATATTTTTTAGGTAAATTGGATTAAAACAAATAAAATGAGCATATCTATGTTTTAGGAACCCAGTATATAAAAATTAACTGAATAATTTTTTCTACCTTGGCAAATAAATGTTTTAGGTATTATAAACAGGGAAGCTTCTTTGCTGTGCAAGGATATAAAGTATGAAATATAAGGTGACGTATTGTAGCAATGCTCTTTGTTCAGGTAGAGTAGTAAGACAAATGGAGTAATTATAGGGGGAAAAATCAGTGTTACTGAGCTTTTAATATACCTATAAAATGCCAGCAGTTTGAAAACTGTGATAAACCATATTATTCAGAAGAACTGACCATTCAGTATCAGAAATACACCAAGTCTAATTACATAACCTGACTAAAAGTTCTGTTTCTTTTGTCCTCTGCAGAGTGCATTATGACTGCATGCTGGATAATTTAAAAAGAGAAGTGGAAAATGGTAAATATATACTTAAAATACTTTTGAATCTTTTGGGACAGTGAACACAGGGATAAAAATAATTTTTTCCTAAGGTCGTCTTAAAGCATTATTTTGTGGAGTGTAATTGTGGTGAAACTCATTAAGCCCTCTGTTAGTGATGGTCTCCATCTGTTTATTTATGAGAAAAGCCATGGCATATGTATTTGCCTTGTGCCATATTCTCAGGAAGCAGCCTTGAGTTTAGGGTTCTGTTTTGCTTTTTGTAACCAGTTGTTTCCTTGTGTTTGCCTTTTTAAGGATGAGCCTTAGATGTGCACTTTCAACTTGATGCACTTTTGACTAAATATATAAGCCTACAAATGAAATGTTGTTTCTACATTATGTTTCTAGTATGTTCTAAATCTTAAGGGATTTGGCAAACTAGAAGACTGTCTCTTATACACATCTAAAGGAAGAAGAGTTGTCATTGTGAAATTGGGAAGTTAATACTACATAATGAAGTTTGTAATACTAATTATGTTGTTTATACTCAATTTCAAAAACTGATTTAGTTTAGTGATTGATTTGAATAAAATTGCTAGGCAAGTTAAAGCACTTCATGAAAGCCAGAGTCCTTTATTTTATAAAATCATAGGAGTTTATAATTACCTAAATCATATATTTCTCATCAGGTTTGCTTTCTATTTTCTCAAAAACAGTAGCAATGTGCCTCCTCTTTCACATAGGGTATGCTAATCTTCTTCTTCTTATTATTATTTTGTAATTTAAAGCTGCTTGAAATGTTTGTTTTCAGAGACTTTTTACAAGTCTAGTTCTTCAGGATTTTTAAAATACCTTGTATTTTACTATATTCAAAAATTGATTTTATGATTCAGATTAACTTAAAAACTAGCAACACCTCTAAAGATATGTTAATGAATAGACACAGACACATACTTTTCTAGTTTAATGGGGCTTGCCTCCAATGTGGGAGACCCGGGTTCGATCCCTGGGTCGGGAAGATCCCCTGGAGAAGGAAATGGTAACCCACTCCAGTATTCTTGCCTGGAGAATCCTATGGACAGAGGAGCCTGGCAGGCTATAGTCCACGGGCTTGCAAAGAGTCGGACTCGACTGAGCGACTTCACTTCACGCCAGGCTATGACTGCAGTTGTGGTAGGAGATATGACAGAGTGTCACAAGGACTGAGAGATAAAGGAGATCTTTACATCTGGCATTTTGTTAAGATTAACTTACATTTAATGTCCAGAATTGTGTCTAAAAGTTTTAGGTAATATTTCTCCGCCTCTTATGGATGGTAATGCAAGAGCTTGTTTACCAAAGGAAGCATCTCTGAGTTTTCCTTCCTCATGCACCAGAGTAAACAACTTCTGTTCTATTCCTTCTTTGATAATATCAATTTTAAATGCTTTAACTTTTAAAAAAAGTTTAAAGTATTTTCTAATTGTCTCAACTTGGCTTTAAGATATCACTATTTATATCTTCAATGGTATCGCTTTGTACTTTTAGTTTTTTCAGTTTGGGGTGTGTGTGTTATGTTGAGTCTCTAGATAATTTATAAATGTCCTGATATTTGTTACCAGAAGGATATCGAAACTCAAATTTTATTTATTTTAAAAGAAAAATCCTATCCTCCTTTAGAATAACAATGAAACGTTTTTGTTTTATAAACAGGTTTGAATTATGATCCCATCTCAAGTCTTGCTGCTGCTTACCATATTGACTTTTAAAAAATAATTTATTCCTGTTTCATTTTCAAAAGATGTAAATACTTGGGTTAATCCAATGAGTAATATAATGTGTTAGTTTAATCCTAGACTGATGAATATCTCACCAAGCATTAACTCTTCACCCTTCCCCTGTCCCCCATTTATGTAGAAGGTATGGAACTCGCTGCTCTCGCTGTGGGAGGCATATCCATTCTACTGACTGGGTCCGGAGGGCCAAGGGGAATGTCTATCATTTGGCGTGCTTTGCCTGCTTTTCTTGCAAAAGACAACTTTCCACGGGAGAGGAGTTTGCTTTAGTGGAAGAGAAAGTCCTCTGCAGAGGCATTATGACTGCATGCTGGATAATTTAAAAAGAGAAGTGGAAAATGGTAAATATATACTTAAAATACTTTTGAATCTTTTGGGACAGTGAACACAGGGATAAAAATAATTTTTTCCTAAGGTCGTCTTAAAGCATTATTTTGTGGAGTGTAATTGTGGTGAAACTCATTAAGCCCTCTGTTAGTGATGGTCTCCATCTGTTTATTTATGAGAAAAGCCATGGCATATGTATTTGCCTTGTGCCATATTCTCAGGAAGCAGCCTTGAGTTTAGGGTTCTGTTTTGCTTTTTGTAACCAGTTGTTTCCTTGTGTTTGCCTTTTTAAGGATGAGCCTTAGATGTGCACTTTCAACTTGATGCACTTTTGACTAAATATATAAGCCTACAAATGAAATGTTGTTTCTACATTATGTTTCTAGTATGTTCTAAATCTTAAGGGATTTGGCAACCTAGAAGATGTATACAGTTTCATACCAAGCCAAGAGATGCAAGAAACCTATTATTGAATGGCTGCCCCCATTTGAGTTACCAACACATTTGGTGTGTTTTTTAAATGCAGGTAATGGGGTTAGTGTTGAAGGCGCCCTCCTTACAGAGCAAGATGTTAATCATCCAAAACCAGCAAAAAGAGCTCGGACCAGCTTTACAGCAGATCAGCTCCAGGTAGACGTGACAATGAATTTGAGTTTTTGAAGCCCTTTTCCACCAAAAAAAAGAGAAAAAACCCTAATAAACAAAAAACACTGAAACTAACAAAAGCCGAACAAAAAGCAATGTCTATGCTGTCTTAAAACATTTTTATTTTTTCAAAAAGGTTAGTCTGTGCTTTTTGTGCAAACTGACATGTTAAGTGTATGAAAACATTGCCCTAAATATTGTTTATCAGTATTCCAAGAGTTGTGATATGATGTGAACTTATGCAAGTTTGTCTCCCTGATGTCTGTTAACAATAACATCAAGGTGCAAACAAAATGTTGCTCTGTCCTGACTTCCTGAAAAAAATTACTTTAACCCAGGTATTTTGTTACTACGTGTAATTTTAATAGAAGACAGAACATTTTGGGACACTTAACAGAAAGAGACATTCAGTATGTGGGTCTGTGAGACTCTGATGTGTTCATCTTTTTAACAAACTGCATTGAGTCTTTTAATAGACAAGATTGTAGATTTTCTGAGTAGGAAGGAATTGAAAATGCCTTACCATAAATAGAAATCTACTGATTGACTGTAATCAAGTAGACCTTTCCTTGTTTTTAAAGGAGGTAGAGGGAGTAATTCTATAATTTGATGCTAAAGTTTGATTATATTCCCTGAAAATGGAGGGATTATTTTCAACTTAGTTGCCCTAAATATAATTGTCATAACTTCTATTTTTATAGAAGTTTTTTTTTAATAGTCAGGAAAATAATGAAATAATTACTCTTTGCTTTATATTTAAGTCTGTACACACAGTGATTTATTTCTGGCATTTTTTTCATATAAATTTCTAAAAGATTAATGTGAATGAATATGTGAAGGTGAGGTAACATTCATTGAGCACCTACCATGTGTGTATGGCTAGGCGCTTTATACATAGTATCCATCTTAGCTCAGACTTTAGAGGATTTTTATACAATGTTAATAAATGAATGAAGGTAACTTTTGAAAAATCACTGATAGTATTCTAATACTTGTCAGTATGTAAGGTGAATGCAATATGAGAGAATATTTGTTTTGACAGTGATTAAGAAAGAAGCCTTGATATGACATAAATATCCCAAAGGACCTTAATGTCGCTGAAAAGCAATCTAGCTTTAAAATCTAGATCCATTCTTAAAAAAAATTCCAGAAAATTATTTTTGATTCCATAATTCAGGCATCGACTACTATAGTAAGTAGAAAATGGAAGGTAAGGCAGCTGGAAGAAATATCTGTTTGAAGCTTGTTTTTCTGGGTGCCTCATTTGATTATCATGAAAGTCACGTAAAGCCCCAGGTTAGGGGATATGTGTACCTGTGGGAGACCTGGTAGCAAAATACCCAGTAGCTAAAAGGTGTCTGAGTTAAATATAATCTCTAATATAAATATGTTCTGTGTATAAAGTGGGCTGTTTCTGTGAAAGACTGCCATAATTTTAATAGTCATAAGAGTGATAACTTTAATTCAGTATAAAAATTTATTAGTCAAAGGGTAACTGAAAATTTGAAGCAACTTTTAGGTAGATATGTACAATCTCATCTGGAAAGTGTAGATACTAATTAAACAGAAAGGGAATAATATTTGTGGAGGTCTTTGTTTACCAAGTCCTATGCCAGATAATTTCCTATATGTTATCTTTTTTCACCTCTTACAATTCATCCAAGAACTGCAGGGACTTCCCCAAGGCAGACAATCAAGGGAATGGCAGAGAAGAGATTTGGACCCTACTTGCCAAACTTCTGGTCTTTTAATGTTCCTTAGCCTCCCAGGAGACCATGAGTAGAACTGTGCCTTACCAGGACTCCATTTCACAGCTGTGGCAGCTAAAACAAGAGTGAGATTCTGAATCTTGAAGATGGCTTTATAGTTTTAAATTACAAATGTGCATAAAAACTACTTAAACCATGCATTATTATATGAAAATGTGATCTGAATCATGAGTTTTAAAAAATTTATACCAGAATCATAGGTTTTTAAAAATGAAAGAAGAAATTATATTCTTTCTAAGCATGGTCTTGCTTATTCAGTGTTTATTAGCACCTTTGCCAGGAATGACTGAAACATAATGACTGAGGCATAATCTTGTCCTCAAGTGTTCTTTGTTGCTTAGGTATCTAGGATAAATTGAATCATTATACTTTACCAGAAGCTTTAATAAATCAGGCCATGTACCTCATTGTTAAATTGTCCTCCTTCTCAGAAAGCTAATTATTTAAGTAGTGCTTAAACTTAACAAAACGATAAAATATTAGGTAATCAGTAAGTCAAGACTATTCATACAGTACCTTGCCTGGACTTAGAGGAGTTAAAGTATGAGGAACAAACAAACTTTAAAATTCTTTAGAAAATTACAAGAAGAAAAAAATAATTTAACACAAAATAGACTATTCTGTGTTGGCAAAAATATTTCAAATATTGTCTCATTTGTATAAATTGTATTTTTAAAGTTCCTGCCAGTATTCTGGTTTGCTTATTGTAGTTGGAATTACTTGCTCAGTGATTATTAATGTTAAACATGCCAGGTTGCACCTACTTTAATCTACTTTCAGACTGAGTTGGTCAGCTGCTACTATGCAGACTCTTGACATTTTTGGTAGACTTTCTGGCTTGAAAATGATGTGTCTACAGAGGCTAGATCCTTGGCCATTTTAAATAGCTCAGAAGAGGAAGAGGGTAGATTTTTGGCATCATTAGTGACTGGAGAGCAATGAAACCAAGTTGAAATTAAAAGGATTCTTTTGTGAGACTAAACACTGATGAATACATCTTACTTTTCCGTTAGCATATTCCAGTTTTAAACCATCAGTGTTGATTTAAGTTTTCCTTTATTCTTTAATGAGAAATTGCTTTCGTAAATGTAATTTGGTTCCATTATTAAACTTGTGAATTTGAAATGCATTTGTGAAGAGCATATGGTTTTTGTTTTATAAATTATCTATAATGACATTACAAATAAATATCTGTTCAACTTTCCTCCTTGAAAAATTAAAAAAACAAAGACATTAATTTGTTCATTCATTTTTTCTCTTTTGGATGGAACATGCTCAACTATGTATAAACACAGCTATTTGCACATGAAGATATTAAAGTAACACACTTGGAGTAGGAGAGGAAAGATTACACGAACTGGGAATGATAATAAACTTTTAGGCTGTTTCTGCCCATTTTTAAAAGTGAAAGTAAAAGTGCTAGTTGACAGCAAGTATATGGACAAGTATATTGGACTGGAAGCCAGGAATGCCTTATTCTGGAAGAGTCCTAAGTGAAAAAAATACATAATTTTTAAACCTTATATTTCCTGGACAACATTGGTCTTTTTCTCCACACTATCTTCAGATTTTCTGCATATTGTGGAGGTTCATTCAGTTAATCTGGGCATTATCTCCAGATATAATGGATAAGACATTCCCTTTGCCCTCCAGAAACTCACTTTCTGCTATGAAGAGCTCTACTTGCTAGCAAATTAGCTACCTGGTGACAAGTGCAGTGGCAGAAGATGGTATTATTTGAGGAACATAGTAAAGAATGCAGTTAATCTTGACTGTTGGCAATGGTGTCAGGGTCAGCAGAACTTTAGGTTCGGTAGATTACCCCCATCCCATGCCCAGGACATGCACAATCATTTGGATGCTAGGCTCTACTCTCTCATTATAATACTTTCTTTACATTTTATATCTCCCTCTATTCACTTTTAAGTAATAAAATTGAAATATCTTGCTTGATTCCCAATACTTCCTTTTCTGAAGGAATCCAAAGCCCTTTGCTTGTGCTTTTATTCTGGAGCTCCTCTTCCTCCTCCTCCTTCACTCCATGCATCTCACTTTAACTTATATTGTTGTTAATTATTGGCATGCATGTATCTTTCTCCCAGAAAGCTGAGGCCAGGTTCCAATCCAAAGGTTCACATAAGAATCACCTGGGAGCTTTTCGATCTATGAATGTTTAGATCTCAGGAAATTCTTGTGAAATAGACTGATGAGTATCTCTCTTTTAAGGTCCCAGATGTTCCTTTGCATAGAACAAGTGTCGAAACAAGGAATTATGGAGTCATTGCAATTAAGTGTAGTGCAATCTGTTGCACTGTCTACTATTTTCATACTAATAAAAATTGATGTAGGGGCCTTGAACCTGTTAGGTTGAGTAGAGGTCAAAGATATGATTTTTATATTTTTTAAAATTGCTTAATGCTAGTAATTTTTAACAAAATGGAAAAAATAGTAAATAGATTTTTATGAATTTTTTGTGGGTTGTAAGAATGGAAGAAAAGATGAGCTTATTTTTAACAGCATAGTTGAGAGACAAGTTTTTTGTGTTGAAATTTATTTTTAAAGATTTGAGCATAGCAAATTGTGCATAATTTTACATAATATGCATTCTTTTTATTGATATACACTTCTCTGTATTGATTTTCAAGTAGTAAAATACAAGTACTCCATTTTCTTGTGCATGCCTTCTCTCTCCTGTCATCAAAGTTCAGAAGATTGAGCTTCTTATTTTTAGCTATTTACTATTTACTACCTACATTTTTTAAAAAAACAGGTTATGCAAGCACAGTTTGCTCAGGACAACAACCCAGATGCACAGACTCTCCAGAAACTGGCAGAAAGGACAGGCTTGAGCAGACGTGTGATACAGGTGACTATTTTAAAGGTTAATCAAGAGATACTAAAAGTTCTGTTCTAGGTTTTTATAAGTGTACATTGTGTGTGTGTGTGTGTGTGTGTGTGTGTGTGTGTGTGTGTAGAATGTCAAAGCATTAGCTTCTCATTTTAGATCTCTTCACATTTTAAATCAGGTTTTTTAAAAAGGCTGATAATTAGCCTGCATGATCCAGGCTACCATTTGTTAGACAGCTCTTTGCAGAAGTTACTTCATTCATTGCTCAGAGCAAGCCTAAGATCCTAAGGCTAAAAAGACAACTATGGTTTGAAGCTAGATCTGTTTCTGAAGCCAGAATTGTTTCTACTTTTCTATGATTGTGTATGTGGATGTGTGTGTGTGGAGAGGGTGGGCAATGTTGATGACCTTTATTAAAGATCCAGGTAGAGGAATGATGTAAACAAAAGTAGGGAAGAATAAGTTAGAGCAAATTTGTTGGAAGATAAAATTTATGTTTGCAAATTGTGGGAAATAGAGTTGTTTGAGCTGAACTTGGAGAGGCCTGTGAATATCAAGTTTGCTTCTGAGTAGGAGAGAACCATGATATGTATTTTTAGGAAGAAAGGACTGGTGACAGTACATAGGAAGACTTAGAGTTAGGAGAGGCTACATGGAGACTGGCAGTTTAGGTGTGATGCCCAGCAAAATAATGATTTTTCAAAAAGAGACTTAGCTGTTGGCCTCAAATTCATTCTGAAACATTTTATCGCCTGGAGACTAATGGCAGGCACTGGATGCAAGAGAGACAAGGAAAAAGACCTGGACACTGTAATGGTGAAGCAGAGAGACATCAAAGATGACTTATATTTGAAGTCAAAGTATCCATGGAAATGGTGTTACTGACAGGACTATTAAAGGTTTTTTAAAATGTGGGTTCAGCAGTTGGGAGGGAGATGAATTCCTTTTCCAGCTCTGATTATCAGGCAGTGATGGTGGCAGCTGAGCATGTAAACCAGTATTTTAAAGGATGAAACACCATTTCCATGGATACACTTCCCTGGTGGCTTAAAAAGTAAAGAATACGCCTGCAGTGCAGGAGACCTGGATTCGATGCCTGGGTTGGGAAGATCCCCTGGAGAAGGGAATGGCTACCCACTCCAGTATTCTGGCCTGGAGAATTCCATGGACAGAGCCTGGCAGCCTATAGTCCATGCGATCACAAAGAATCCAACACGACTGAGCAACTTTTACAAAGGATGAACCAGACTCATGAAACTAGCTCCTTTATAGAGAGACTGTGGGCAGTAAAAACTGAGGAATGACATCTGTGGAGCGAGCTGTTTGAACTAGACCGTCACAGCCAGAACCAAGGAATGCGTCTAGTGTAGAAGCATCATGGAAACCCAAGGACTGAGGTGGATTCAAGATGGAGGTGGTCAGCTGTATCAGGATCTTTTATTTCCCTTCGATTAGGGAAATGGAAAACAATTTCAAATAATATTTAAGGTTAAAAAGGTATAACAGAGTAATGATGCAAGCGACTGACTATAAGATGATGTTCAGCGGGAGAAACAGTTAAGTCTAACACCACACTATAATGTTTTATTTCTTAAATTGGCTGGTGGGTAAACAGGTGTGTGTTCTTCAGTTTATTTCTATTAGGCCTGAGGTATTTCATAATTAAAAGATCATTTATTCCAAGAAATCAGTGGGAGAGACGTGACAGTACCTCAGCTTTTCTGAAGACCTAGATCTGCAGTGGATTTGGTTAAGTGCAGTGTAATGAGGCTGTCTGAAGTGGCAAGTCCCATAACCTCGGGACTTTCAGATGTCCAGGGTATTGCGTTTGTCTCAGAGTGCCAGATTCTAGAAAGGGGCTAACAAGGAACCAGTGTGAAAAGGGTGCTCCCTTTAGAGGAAGAGATAAGGTCAAGAAAGTCTGGAAATCATGTGCTGTTATTAACAGCAACAGGGATATTTATCTGGAGAAAAGATCCAGAGATGGTAAGGGAAAGAAGAGTATAAACAGAGATGTCTTTAAATGGTTATGAAAGGTGGCAGGATCATGTCTCTGCGGGGGAATGTAGGAGAAAAACAGATTTCACTCACAGTGAAGAATTTTCTCAGTATGTAAGTCTACAAAATTGGCGTCGGCTACCATGGAGCACTACTGGTAAAGAAACTGCCCGCCAGTGCAGGAGACATGGGTTCAATCCCTGGGTCAGGAAGATCCTCTAAAGGAGGCATAGCAGCCCACTCCAGGATTCTTGCCTGGAGAATCCTATGGACCGAGCAGCCTGCTGGGCTACAGTCCATGGAGTCACAGAGTCGGGCATGGCGGAGCAACTGCACACACCGTTGAGGTGGTGAGTCTCCTTCATCTGGAAGTGAAACTTCCTTTGTTGAGAGTTCCAACTCAGTGGTCTGAGGGGGTCCTCATAATCTAAGACTCTGTGCATTCAGTGACAGTGATTGCTGTAGCTAAGTCAGATTCATGGTTATTACGTGTTAGATTACTTTGAAGTTGGAAGCAAACGAAAATGAAAGATTATCTGGGAGCTTTCTTTATTATTTGAAGAAGTAAGAACCCCAGACAGATATCTCTCATATAATTTCCAGGTATTTAGGTCACCAGTATTATGAGCAAGTTAACTACATTGCAAGCCCTAGAACCTGGAGAATATATTGTTGGGGGTGGCTTTTAATATATAAGAGTTAAATATTTTGATAAGATGGCAAAGGAATACTAACAACTCAAACATATAGTCCTTTACAGTATTTTTAAAGGATTAATTACTGTGAACTCAAATAGTAGTTAGAACCTTTTTGCCCAGCTACTTCCTAGCATTGAGCGCACATTAGAAATGTTTAAGAAAAGAGATTTACTAGGCTTTGATTCTTATATGCAAACTAGGTTACCCAAATATTAGGTGGAAATACTGGTCCTATACAGGATATTATTACAGATCTCACCTTTACTAGCTAAAATCTGTATCAAAGTGAAAATTGTTAGTTGCTCAGTCGTGTGTGACTCTTTGCGACCCCATGGACTGTAGCACACCAGGTTCTTCTGTCCATGGAGTTCTCCAGGCAAGAATACTTGAGTGGGTAGCTATTGCCTTCTCCAGGGGATGTTCCCAATCCAGGTAACAAACCTGGGTCTCCTGCATTGCAGGCAGATTCTTTACCATCTGAGTCTCCAGGGAAGCCCTGAAAGTCTGCATAGTGAGACATTGTAAAGGAGCAGATCATCACTGAGCTGAAATCACAGAACAAAGATGAGTGATTTTACTTTTAACTTTCTGTATCCAGATATAATTACTGCTCACATATCCTTTCACAAAGTTGAATTATGAATTGTATATCTTATAGAAACATGATAAAACATTACTCTTTCTCCCAGTGTGCTTGGAATTCTCTTTCCATATTAAAATATACATCATTTGTGTTACTAAATAATTTATTTAGTTTATTTTGAATTTTTTTACATCATAAAAATACTACAATGAAGAACATTGTGCATATACTTTGTGCATTTGTTCAATGGTGTTATAGGATAAATTTCTAGAAGTGAGATTATTGAGTCGAAAGATAAAAACATTATAGGAGCCTTTGACTGATAGTACAAAATTCACCTTGCGGAAAGTTCATAATCAATTTATTCTCCCAGAACCTACATATGAAATTTCTCTTTCCTCAACGTGGATAAATCCTAAAAACTATCATTCTTTTACATCTTTTCCAATTGCCAGTAAGAACAATATCATTTTTATTTATCTTTCTTTTATTATCAATA
>SJYC01101581.1:0-38636 GCA_006408675.1 Madoqua kirkii
TAGAGAAGTATATCAACATTGGCTTTTGTTTCAATAAACATATATGGCCCCAATTATTTATATCTAAACCCTTATTTACTTGTAATGGACTTTGGGTTACATTTTATAAAGTTGAGATTTTTCTTTTTTTCCCCACAAATGATTAAGTAGCTTTCTCTAATCAGTTCTATGCCAGCTCTAAATTCTCAGTCATTTAAAATTACATCTTTTTCATACATTAAATTCTTTATTTGACCCTTTGGGTTTTCTGAGAGATTGATCTAATGCACTAGTCTTCTTTTACAGAACGTCTCCGTGGCCTGCTTTCAGCTTATGTATTTTACAATTTACAACTTAGATTTTTAAAATGCTACTTAGAAGAAATTTTAACTCTGTTAGGGGTTTGCAAAGCAAGAGGAGATTTTAAGTCAGTAAGGAGAATCAAAAGGACTGGTATTTCATTCCTCAAGCTAGATAGCCCTCATGTCAGAAGTTTTCTGAGCCTGAAATCTTTATTTAAATGTGCAGGTTTGTGTTTTTAAATGTCTCTTTGCTTAATTACCTGTTGATTTTTTTCTAGGAGGTATTTGAATTACATGAAGGTAGTTATTCTACTGTTAACATCAGGCTATCTTCATATTTATTTCCAAAGTCTGAAATTAAAAAATAGATAACAGTGTTTTCCATCTAAGATATAATTTATTGGAGACATAAGATACCTTGAAGAAATTCTGGGAATCATAGTGCCATGTGTTTTAGGTTAATGTCATCCTGTGGGGTGCCTGTCTTCTGGGCAGTGTCAGGGCAAAAGGCAGGTGGCAGCTGTCCTTGGTTAAAAGCTGGAGAATCTGTGCATGTGTCGTCTTGGCTGGCTGGGTGACGGCAGTGGCACCTGTTGTTCAGGAGCCTGTAAAGGGAACTATGACTGAAGACTGTGGATGAAATCTCTGTATAGATACCCGAGTCTCGCTGCTGCTCCAGAACATGGGTGATAAGGTTGTGACTACATCATTTTCCTTGATACATGCCTAAGCTTGTTCCCAAAATACCCCTTAGATGCTACCCCTCAGCCACCTGCTCAGACCCGTTTTCCTTTGGTTTTAACCCCTTGAATTTATACCTCTGTTTATGAGTCCCAAGGACAGCAAGGTATGCCTTTTGAAGTCAGGGCAACTTTTTAATAAATCTTGTTTTTGTTCAACCCTCTGTTCCACTTTGTTCAGCCCTGATTCCCTTGAGCCATCAACTAACTGCCTGCCAGCCCTGGGCCGAGACTTATGCCCCTGGCCTTCTCCCTTGATCCCCAAATGTTCTTATCCTAATTTCCTTATAAAGTTTTAATCCCTCCACTTCTCTATCTTCTTATGGCAGAGTTGTTTGGAGTGATAGCAAATAAATGCTGTAATATTTTAATAGAGGAACACTCTGTAGGCAGGGTATATCTAAGACCAGGAAGTTCACGTGCAGGTGGTGTAGTTACTGGAAGCATTCTGGGTGGTCTAGACTTGTTTACCCTGTCCTGCCATAAAATTCTGCTTAACCCAGAACTTCCTTTATTTCTGTGATGCAGTGGACACAAGATGGTTAGCTCTTTACATTTGGTGAACTGTGTCACCAGTGGATATGTTTGCATTTTATTCTACTTAAATATTGCTAGTTGTTTCTTACTGTAAGCCTGACTTTAACCTGCTTCTTAGAGAATAGCCTATGCATTTACTAAGAAATTGAACTCAGCAGGTTACCAAGAGACTGGAATAACTGAATCAAGAGGTTTGTAGAAAGCCTTAAGTTCTCAGTGGGGATTTTAATCATTTGAAAATGGATTTCAAATAAGTCCAGCAGGTGTCTGAGAATACAGTGAGTAGTGTATTTTTTAAAAATTTCTGATGAAAGGATTTTTTCCATTTTTGTCCCAAATGTCAGTAGGAGAACCAAGGAAACTTTTCTGAAATTTTGAGTCCCCTCCTCCATTTTTATTTTGGAAGATGCTGACTTATTATAGAACCTGTTTTAAATTAAATCATCAGATAATTATTATTTGGGCAAAGAAAATGACTGTTGATAACTGTGCAAAATGATTTCCCTTGTGTCTACAGAGCTCTTTTTTAAAGCAAGCTTCTTTCGATTTATGCTGTGCTTATGTGGTAGAGTTGCATCCTTTGTAGTATTGAACTGGTACTGTACTCAGCTGCTATGTGACATAGCTACTGTTGCTTTTCTGCTCTCTCAGGTATGGTTTCAGAACTGTAGAGCACGCCACAAGAAACACGTCAGTCCTAACCACTCCTCCTCTGCCCCAGTCACAGCAGTGCCACCCTCCAGACTGTCTCCACCTATGTTAGAAGAAATGGCTTATTCTGCATATGTGCCCCAAGATGGGACGATGTTAACTGCACTGCATAGTTATATGGATGGTAGGTATCCTAACATTTAACAGCTGCCTTTCAAACAATCACTCATACCTTCTAATATTATATTATTAATAGGATTCACATTTTGAAATATTACCTCAGTAGTAGCTGAAGAATACTGTGGGAGAGGGATGAGTAGGGAGAAGAACTATCCAGTCTTCTTACTTCTGTGACAGCCTTTTACGGGGCGTGCAAAGCACTCACTTTATAGCTAAAATACACATATCCATAATGACTCATAGACAGTGCTTGATTTTTACTTAGAAAAAACATTCTTTTTGTTTTGACCTGATAAATATTTGAATAATTTATTTTCCTATGGTCAGAGACAGTATTCACCCTCAGATTTTTAGATTGAGGTTTACTGAATTTTGTTAAACTTTTTTATTGAAGCAAAACGTACATATAGAAAAATACACACATAAGTATTCAACTTGATGGATTAATAAAATCAACATATCCATGTAAATACTACTCAGAGGAAGTAGTAGGATATAATTAGCACCTCAGAAGCTTCTTTTATGTCTCCTCCCAGTCATTATCCTCTTCCTCCAAAGTAACATTGCCTTGACTTCTAAAATCATGTTCTGGTTTTGCCTGTTGTTGAGCTTTATATAAATCAAACCTTGCAGAATGTATTCTTTGTCTCACTTCTTTCAACTATAATGTTTGCGAGATTCCTGTGTATTGTTGCAAGAGTCAGTGATTTGTTTCATTGTTATACAAAATTCCACTGTAGTTTACCATTATCCACTTAGAGTTGGTAGGCACTCATTTTATTTCCGGTTTGGGCTTTTATGTATACGACACTATGGGCCTCATTGTACATACCTTTTGGTGCACGTTAATTCACAGTTTTATTTAGTACATCTATGCTAAGAGTAGCATATAGGGTCCTGGCTACACATATGTTCAGTCTTAGTTGATTCTGCCAAAAAGTTTTTGATACTAGTTGAACCAATATACACTCTGACCAGCAGCACGTAAGAGTTCAAGGTGCTCTACATCCTCTTCAGCACTTGATGTGGTGTGACCTCTTAATTTAGCCAGCTTAGTGGTTGTATAGTGCTATCTCATTATTTCCATTTGCTTTTCCCTTATCACTGAAGAGCCTGAGTATTTTTTCTTTGGGCATTTGTATATTGGTTTTTTTTTTTCTTCTTTTGTGAAGTACCTGTTCATGTCTTTTGCTTGTTGGTCTGTTGACTTGTCTGTTTTGTTTTTCCTTGATTTATGCTAATTTTGCATATAGATAAGTTTTTTTCATGATTATATGTATAGCTATCTTAAGGGTATGTCTTATGGCACACAAGTTCCTAATTTTAATATAGTTCCATCAGTTTTTTTCCTTCATGAGGAATGCTTCTTTTTATGACCTGTTCAAGAAAGTGTTCCTGCTCAAAGATAATGAAGGTATTCCTCCTATCAGTTCAGTTCAGCCACTCAGTCATATCTGACTCTTAGCGACCTCATGGATTGCAGCCTCCCTGTCCATCACCAACTCCCAAAGCTTGCTCAAACTCATGTCCATTGAGTCAGTGATACCATCCAACCATCTCATCCTCTGTCGTCCCCTTCTCTTCCTGCCTTCAATCTTTCCCAGCATCAGGGTCTTTTCCAGTGAGTCAGTTCTTTGCATCAGGTAGCCAAAGTGTTGGAGCTTCAGCTTCAGTGTCAGTCCTTCTAATGAATATTCAGGACTGATTTCCTTTAGGATTGACTGGTTTGATCTCCTTGCTTTCCAAGGGACTCTCAGGAGTCTTCTCTAACACCACAGTTAGAAAGCATCAATTCTTTGGTACTCAGCTTTCCTTATGGTCCAAGTCTCACATCCATACATGACTACTGGAAAAACCATAGCTTTGACTAAATGGACCTTTGTCATATATTCCTCCTATGATGTCTTCTACAAACTTCATTAACCATGTTTTACGTTGATATTTAGATTTACAGTCCATCTAGAATTGAATTTTCTATGTAGTGTAAAAAAAGGACAAAGTCTTTGTTATGTTTATGAAAGTACCAATCTCCCAGCTGATTTTCTGTGCTACATTTGTCATAAACCAAGTGTTCATATAATTCATATGTCAACTTCTGTACCCTTAGAAGAGCCTAGAGGGCTACTGTCCATGGGGTCACAAAGAGTTGGGCGTGACTGAAGGGACTTAGTACACACTATTCTGTTTTGTTGGTCTGTTTATTTCTGTATCCATACCTAACTGTTTTTACTAATGCTGGATGTATAATTATTGATATCCAGTAATACATGCATCCTATTTTGTTGTTTAAGTTTGAATTGCCTCTTCTTGACCCTTTATGTTCCCATAATTTTTTCCAAGAAAAAAAGAGAAAAGAATTGAGATTTTGATATAAATCTATTAAATCAGTTGGTAGGAAACCACCATTTTAATAATATAGTCTTCCAAACTATGATCCTAGTCTGTCTTTCTGTTTATTTAGGTCACCTTCAAGTGCTCTTTTTATATTGTGGAGTTTTCTGTTTAGGAACCTTGCATATATTTTGTTAGATTTTTTTTATAGGTTTTTGTTTTGATGCAGTTAATTGTAAATGGTTTTTCCTTTATATATGGAAACCTAGGTTTACAGCTATTTTCTTTCAGCACTTTGACAATATGAATAAAATAGTTTTCTTCCATTGTTTCTGTTATTTAGAATATAGTTAATTGACTTGATACCACTTTTTGTTGAAGTCAGCTATGGGTCTTATTCTTGTTCCTTTAAAAGTGAATGTCCTTTCCCCCCCAGCTTTTCTCTTTGTGCTTGGTTTTAGGTTTTGTAGAATGTGCCTAGATATGCTTCTTGAATATGAAAGTTTGATGTATTTGCTTATATAAGCTTTCTGTATCTTCAAATATTATTTCTGTTATTACTGAAAAAGTCCATATTTTCTAGCCTTTTGATCTTCCATATTCTGGACTAGATATTTTCTTCTGATCTGTATTCCAGTTCACTAATTCTCTCTCTGTATATGCTGTAAAACTCACTTGCTGAGGTCTTAATTTCAGTCATTGTTTTCAGTTTCTAGCATTTCCATTTCATTCTTTTATATAGTTTTTATTTCTATACCAGAATTATCTATCTTATCACTTTATTCCTTAATACAGTTGTTATACTAATTATAGTTATTTTAAAGTTCATACGTGACAACTCCAATATCTGGATATTTTCACAATCTATTCTATTGTTTTTTCCTCTTTGTTTTTAGTCAAGTCACATCTTATTTGCCTTGTTACTTTTTATTGCACTTCAGATGTGAGGTATGAAAACTAGAAATAATTTGAAGCTCTGGATGGGATATTTTCTACCAGCGAGAATTTAGTTTTGCCATTGGCAGGGAGTTAGGTCAGGGGAAGACCAACTTAATCCAATCAGACATCAGTTCTCACAAAGGCTGGCATGTTTCTGGGTCACCACTTCTTGGCAGTAGCCTTTTGGGATACCCACCAAAGCTTGTGTTTTGTTCTGTGTCTAATGTTTTTAATGAGGGCTTCTCTTCAGTGGTACCTGGTCCTTCATATTTGTTCCCCACCACCCAAAGTCTAACTCCTGAAAACTCTGCTAAGCTTCTCAGCCTCTTAGACACTCATTTTCTTTTAAAATTATTACACTTGTGGAGGAAAAGTAGCCTCATTTTATTTCCTTCCTTCTCTAGGACTTGACTTTGCGAACTGTCACTGCCTTGGTATCTTTCAGATGCCTTCAAACAGCTTTTTTAAAATTTTTGTCCAGCTTTCTTAGTTGCTCTTAGAAGGACATTTGGTTTGAAGCAGCATAGTCTTTGCTGAGAGTGAAAAGTTCATTTTAAGATTTAGTGAAAGTAAAAAATCAGAGCCTGTATCATTGTTGCCATTTACCTACACTAGGATTAAAATTTTGTGTGTTCATATGAATGACTGTAGTGTTGCTTGAATCAAATGTGTTTTCATGTCTGTTTAGGAAAGAGGCAGTTAAACATCCATAAATGGGAATTTGGGGCAGGAGTCACCCTATGGAGGAACCTTCATATGAAATTTAGCAACATCTCTGTAGACGAAGGTGGTGTGTTTCTGGCTGCAGGGTAAAGTGCAGTGAATGGGGTATGGATGGAGGACTTTAAAGTGGAAAAAGCTTGGGGCCCAAAATAAAGATTTTGGAGTAAACCATTCCTGGATTCTCATAATACTATACTCACTATGCTGAATAAGTTAATGCTTCTGCTGAGGTCAGTGGAATAGCTTGGTGCCCTCAGCTATAATCAGTAGTGAGGACTTTGCCTTGGATTGTTTTTTGTTTGTTTTTAAGTCAGTTTTATTTACCATACAAAACTGATCCACAAATTTCTTTCTATTTTGTAGCTCATTCACCAACAACTCTTGGACTCCAGCCCTTGTTACCCCATTCAATGACACAACTGCCAATAAGTCATACCTAATTCCTTTTTTCAGGGATAGAAATGATTAAGGATATAAACTTGTCATTTGTTATGTATAAAATACTATTGAAAATATATTAATGTTAATTTTTTATTTAACACCCAAAGCATTTCCAACATCACTTTGCCGCCCAGGTATGTATCTCTAGTTGGCCTGCAAGACACTTTTATTGATTCTTCATTTTTTTGTAAAACTTATGTTTACAAGAAGAAAATAAATCAGAACTTTTTTTTGTATTGTATGAAAATAGTTCACTCGAGTGTGTATCTGTTAATTTATTTGTCATCAAAAGAGCACTTTGCCTAAAAGAAAGGACTGACAAGTGTGCAAAATGTTTACAATTCTTTGTGAAATTGTAGTTTATCATTAGTTTGTATCTGTAAGTTATTGTTATAAATATTACCTGTATTTTTTGTTATATACAACTTTATACTTTGAAGCTTGTATCTGTGAATTTGCAATTGAAATTTATTTTGCCAATGTTTTCTGAATGAACTGAATAAAGCTTCTGTTGTAGCATGCCATGCAAACACATTATTGTGTTTGTGGTTGATGAACTATGGCTGTAAATAACTATAGTTTAATAATCCCACCATTCTAAGTTTATTAAACATTTTTCATTCTTGTGAAAGTTTCAACCAATTTTTCCTTTTTGTGTATGTATTTTCAGCAGTAAGTTGACTTTAGCCTCTTACACGTATAATAACAGCTTTTAATTTTAAAAGTCATTTTGTTTTAAGCTTTTTTGTGAGTACATTTTAATAGGAAACTTATTTGTAGATGATTGCACTTAAGAAAAGACATGAAAATATCTCATTTGGCAAATTGTCTCATTTGAATTAGCTAATAAAATTAATGTGAAAGAAAAGGCAGAATGCTTTTCAAAATGCCCTTTTGGGGTTTCCCAAGCCAGAAATTAAATGTGGGCCATTAGAATGTATTTCTTAAGGGCTGAAAAAGGAGGACAAGAAATATTTGGAATTTTTGATCAGTGCTTCTAGAGCAGAGACTCTTTACTTTTTCTTCCTAGTGAACCCTCTTTAGGGACTGTGATTGAGAGCTGAAATCTAAACCTCAGGACTTTATCCTATGTAGCAGTGGACACTTGTCTCAGAATTACAAAAGTAAGTAGTGCCACCCTCACTAAATTTTTGGATTTAAAGAATTTAATCAGTATTTACTTCTTGTCTTTTATATACCAATCAGGAAAAAAAAAGGTAGTGAGAAAGAAATCTTAAGTCTTTGTTTAACTTGGCGGGTTCACATCTGGCTGAGGACTGGAAGTAATAGTGGAGTATTTGTAATTCTATTCTAGTAATCATAAATGCAACCAGAAAGCAATCACATGGATGTCGGTAACATACTATCTGCCTCAAACCAGAAGCAACAAACCTAAGTTTCACTATGGGAGAAAGGGGGGAAAAAGTGTTTTGTTTTTTTAAATTGCTTCTCCAGTTACAATCCTTTTGGCCAAAAACAAAAAACATAGCCAGTAGTCACCGTATCTGATCTTGTGAAATTGATGCTAATCTCCTGGGCTCTTGTCTACCTGTCCCAGGCACCACGTGGTGAGGTCAGCTTTCCTTTACCAGATGTGGAAGAAAGCTCTTGTAGTCTAGCCAACCTCTGTGCTGTAAGCGGCTTCTTCCACTTCCCAGCTGCATGTAATTGGCACCATTTAGCTTGGAAGGTGCTTGATTGTGAGTGTTCCTTCTCTGGCTCTTTTGCCTTTTTTTCTGTGCTCACAATGCTCAGAGAAATTTTATGAACCACATCACTACCATTTTTAGTTCCGAAGATGAATGCCCAAAGTTGAAGTAAAATTTCTATAACAGAGAAGTTCAAAGTTGTCAAAATGATGAAACTTATAGATCCAGCATATGAAGTTGCTAATAATAAAAATGGGATAGATAAGAAAGTACTAAAACACTTTTTGCATGTGATACAAACATTATGACTGTGTTTTCATTTCTGTTAATGGAAGTCAGAGGTGCTACTTTTATAACTTTAAATTAGGGAAGAATTGAAGTATCTCCATGTTAGTAATACTCAGTGTGAGCATGTAGGCACAATATCTATTTGCTTGAATTAGAGGGTGATCAAACAACTTTTGTGAGGCTTGGAGAAAGACTTTTTATTGTTGGACTAACAAAAACCTGGGTAACAAATAGATTCTCTCTTCAGTATTCAGAGATTCATGAGCTGTAGGAAGGTAAAGATAACTTTTTGCTCTGCAAATCAATTGAATCACCAATTCAAACATGAAAATTGAAGTCACACTAAGTCATACTCCTTTAAGTGATTGTGAGTAAGACAGTATAGCTTTAACAGTAATTATCCATTATGCAAATATCATTCTTGAAATTCCACATTACTTTAAGTTGTAAGTACATGTGTTTTGAGTATCTCATAATAAGTATTGTTAGGATTACAGTTCATGCTTTTAAAATTGTTATAGCGTTTAAATCTTATAGCTGTAGTATTTCTTCACTTGGTAAATTATGTATATAATTACTCCAGTAGCATTGTGAGACTAAATGAGATATTAGGACTGTGTTATGGCTTGAAGGACTTTACCTGTTATGAAAGCAATGATTCTATTATTTAGAAGTCATTTGGATTACAATACACTAAACACCAAAAGTATATTGGCCCAGGAAAATTTCTCAATGGTCTCCATTCTAGGAGATAAAGGTACTAAACTTAGTGGTATTTGATTTTGCTCTTTTGAAATACAACCAAATTTTTAGAGAAGGAATGGATCTGAATTCAAAAGAAGTACACTGGATACTGTCTAATATGTATCTGCTTGGATTCAATAGCACAGTGAAAACTATTATATAGCCTGTTTTCCCCTTTTAATATGATAATCATATTTCAAAGTACCATACTTATTCACAACATTGATTATTATTGATACACAGCACACCATATTGGTTGAGCTTGGCAAGTGGTAAAGAATCTGTCTGCCAATGAAGAAGGGGGAGATGTGAGTTCGATCCCCGGGTCAGGAAGATCCCCTGGAGAAGGAAATGGCAGCCCACTCTAGTATTCTTGCCTGGAGAATCCCATGGACAGAGGAGTCTGGGGGCTACAGTCCGTGGGGCCTCAGAGGTTGACCGGACGTGACTGAGTAGCTGAGCACCAGCCCCAGCACCAGATGTGCATGAATAGTTTTAAGAGTCCTGAAATTCACCAGGTGTTCCCAGGATGCTGCACTAACTTACATCTCCACTAGCAGTGTTTAAGATGTTTTCCAGAGCACTTGTTTATCTTGCCTACTAGTGGAGTTAACACCAATTATTTTTCCAAGAGAGTTAAAAAGATAACTTTAAAGCCTTATTACTTGATAAGACATTTTAATTTACATTTTGGAGACCTAGTTTCTTGTAAAAGGAGTAAAGGTAAACACAAGCAACCATTTTTGTGACTTTTCTTCCTTCCATTTTTCTGCATCCGTGGCTAAGTGAACATCCCATAGGATTTGTTCAGCTGAGGTATCATTTATTGACATCAGACATTTTACGGAAGCACTTGGAAGTCTTTATAACATCTTATTAGATTCGCTGATTTTATTATTTTTTTTTTTTGCAAAGCCCTTCATGCTCTTCAAATGCTTTTCTGTATAGCATCATGTCCCTCATTCAACAGACAGGGAAACTGAAATTTAAGAAACTTTGATTAATGTAATTAGGCCTTTGGTTTTTAATATGCAAGAGTTCTCCAGAGCATCAGGTTATTTCTATAACTCTGTAGAGACCTCAGAATAAATTTGTAAGTGACTCTCATTTGCTTGAGCTTCATAAACAAATTCAAGGAAGATAGACTTTCAGTGGCTGTAGATGCCTGCAGGAAACACCTTTCTCTCTTTCTAGTTGTATCAGCAATACTTGCTGAGGATCTACCAAAATTCTGTACTTGGTGGGGGCTGAGAGCAGAGTTCAGGCAATTAAGTATTCTAGATGTGTATAAGAGACAGGGTGGGTGATGTGTGTGAGAGAGAGAGAAACAACAGGGCAAAAGGAGAGGGGATGCTAAGAAGTAAGGGAGAGTGAGTCCTGGAGGCTGAGAGCAGAGTTCAGGGGTGAGTGGTGTGTGTGTGAGAGAGACCACAGGGCAAAAAGAGAGAGGATGCTAAGAAGTAAGTGAGAGCGAGTCCTGGGAGGGCCCTGCTTTCCCATTGCATCCACAGTGTAATGTGGTAAACGCTCAGTTGATTGAATGAGGTTTGTAGGAAATTAATGAGCATGATACTCATGCTTGAGCATCCTAAAATAACTTCAAATTCCAAAAGAACTCTTCTTAAATTCTCAAAGTATTCTTCCTTCATCAAATATCTTTTAAATGGCTTTTGCATCTTATATTCTTTTTACACCACTTAGAATAAGATGTTGGACTTCCCAGGTGGCGCTAGCAGTAAAGAGCCCACCTGCCAGTGTAGGTGATGCAGGTTCAATCCCTGGATTGGAAAAATACTATGAAGTAGATGTCAACCCGCTCCAGTATTCTTGATTGGAAAATTCCGCGGACAGAGGAGCCTGGCGGGCTGAAGTCCACAGAGCCGCAGAGTCAGACATGACTAAGTGCACGCGCTCACGCACACACACACACACACACACACACACACACACACACACACACACACACAGAGTATAAAATGTGGGACACCTGGTTTTAGCAGTTTCTGACACCAGTGAACTGTAGAACAAGGACTTTAGCCTCCCTGGTTACTGGTTTCCTCAACAGTCAAAGGAAGATTTTTGTATGAGACTTAACATGATATGATAAATGGAAAAACATGGTAAAGACATGATCTATTAATTTAGCAGGGTGGGGCTAATGGCAGGGGATCAGGCAAACCGAGGCTGGGCTGTTAAACTTCAGAAGTCTGGCAAGCATTGCCCAAGCCTAAGCAACCCCAGGAGGACAGTGCTCCATCCATTTCCTTAAATAAAGTCAAAGATGGAGCATCTATACTGGTAATGAATTCCATGTTCTCAAGTGAAGATTTTCTCTTATCGCAATCTCAGTACAAATGGAAACCATCTATTCGCTGTCCACAGGAACTCCCTTCTTCATCTTAGAAAGCTTCTCAGGCAAATAGAGGTGTCACCTTCTGTAATTTGGGTAGATAAAATCTCTGTATAGTTTATCCTGCAGAGGTGATATAAATGTTGGAAAAAATATCTTTTAAACCTAAAGGAATGATGATGCTATACTTGAAAATGGAAATCATGGCTACAAATTCAATTTCAAAATATTTATTTCCTGGAATGAGGGTAAAGTCTCTAGAGAACCACTACTAGTTATTAGCTCATTTCTTTGCAATGTACTGGAAGAAGTCTGCTACAATGCCAGCATAGTTCTGACCTGCAGAATTTCATCTTTGGTTGAAACTCTTCCAAGCGAGACCATGTGCAGATCTTAGTGCATCATTTATCTTTTAGAACATGGTCTGGCACTTTTGATGACAATGATTGAAACATGTGTCAGGAGCCTTGATGGGCAAAGATGGCTTCACAGACTCCTAAGCTGAGCATGGCACTTGCAGGAGATCAGTATTGGAAGGAAGGTGAGAGAGGAACCAGGAAAATTCTCAAAAGATATAGGTCCCACCCACATTCTCAGTAGGATGGAAGGGAGAAACTGTGGTGAAACTAAGTGGAGGCTGCCACAGTCTGCAGGGACTTCAAAGGTTCTGAGCAGCGTCCCAAGCTCACATAGGGCAAGGGGACAAGGTGCCAGGCAGCAAAGAGGGCAGAGTTGGGGTGGAGCTGAACCAGCTCAGGGACAGCAGATCAGAGGCAAAGTTGCTGCCTCTCTGTGTCACTTGCCTGCTGGAGTTCTGTGAGAGCAGACCTCTGGCCTCGGTGAAACGAGTTTATTCTGATCTCATGGGCTTTTGTGGAAACTGCATGCGTTGCCCAGAACTACAGAAACCTAAATAATGCAGACAAAATCAGGACAGAGGAAAGCATTGCAAAGACTTTGAAGTCATATAGCTTGAAATCCTGGTTTTGCCACACCCGACTGGTATGAGAAGGGCTTCCCTTATGGCTCAGCTGGTAAAGAATCCGCCTGAAGTGCAGGAGGCCTGGGTTCAATCCCTGGGTTGGGAAGATCCCCTGGAGAAGGGAAAGACTACCCACTCCAGTATTCTAGCCTGGACAATTCCATGGGCTGTGTAGTCTACAGGATCACAAAGAGTTGGACACGACTGAACAACTGTCACTTTAGGCTTCCCTGGTGGCTCAGATGGTAAAGCATCTGCCTGCAATGCGGGAGACCAGGGTTTGATCCTGTAGGGAAGATCCCCTGGAGAAGGAAACAGCAACCCACTCCAGTACTCTTGCCTAAAAAATCCCATGGACGGAGGAGCCTGGTAGGCTACAGTCTATGGGGTCCAAAGAGTCGGAGAGGACTGAGCAACCTCACTTTCACTGGTATGACTGTGGGCAAATTATTAAACTGTTCTGTGCCTTGTGCATAAAACAGAATAATAATAGTGCTGTTCTCAAATGATTATTATAGAGTCAGTAAGAGAATGCCTGGAGTGCTTAGCAAGGTGTCTGGTGCATAGTAAAGCCTGAATAGAAAAGTGAAGTGTTAGTCGTTCAGTCATATCTGACTCTTTACAACCCCATAAACTGGAGCCCACCAGGCTCCTCTGTCCATGGAATTCTCCAGGCAAGTATACTGGAGTGGGTAGCCATTCCTTTCTCCAGGGGATCTTCCCGACACAGGGAATCAAGCTGGTGTCTCCTGCACTGCAGGCAGATTCTTTACCATCTGAGTCACCAGGGAAGGCCAAAACCTGAATAGGATCTATTAACTATTATTTTGAGGTAAACTCTTATTAGAGAAGGAAAATGCCACCAACCGTCACATTAGCCTTCCCTCTCCCTTCTCGTTTTCTCTTTCACTGTCTACTAACTGTTCATCTTGCAGGACCCATCCCATGCATCGTCTCCTCCAGGAAGCCTTCCCTGTCTGTTCCACATCCCCCTCCCAGTGTGGGTCAGTTGCTCCCTTTCTGTTCACGTCATTTCCTCAAAGTATCTCTAAACGTCACACATTTTAAGTATTCTTTCTCAAGTTTAGAGAAGTATTCTTATCTCAAGACTAGACTTGGAGAAACGTCAGAGTAATGACATCTTAAGATTTCTAGAATCTAGCAAAGGGCACTGACAGAATCCTCTTTATCAAGGATTCACGCCATCTGCCAGCTTGAGGTGGGCTTCTGGGGACCGCCTGCCCCTGCTGGCTCCTCAGCCTGGGCTGCACCATGGCCCAGGGAAGGTCCCTGACTCAGACGTACCTGTTTCTTGTTCTCCTCAACTAAGTAAAGCAGATAGTTGGGCCCTTATTAGGTTCAGGCAAGAGAAATCCAAAGCACATGTTTTTATCAGAGTTACCCAAATTGACTCCCTAGCCTGTAGTTACAGAGTAATCACAGTCTTCCACGGGGCTTTTGCTGTGTGAATGTGGCCACAGAGTCGTTTCATTTCTGTTAAGTGGCTCCTCCCTTCCTGTATCTAGAACAGCTTAAAGCATAAAAGTTACCTTTCACCATGCCCTCAGTGGGCTTCCCTGGTGGCTCAGATGGTAAAGAATCTACCTACAATGCAGGAGACTTGGGTTTGAAGGGAGAAGGGAACAGCTACCCACTCCAGTATTCTTGCCTAGAGAATTCCATGGACAGAGGAGCCTGGCAGGCTACAGTCCATAGGGTCACAGAGTCAGAAATGACAGCGATTTTCACACTTTTTCCCTTTCATGCCCTTAGTAGCTATACTAAGCTTCAGCTGACCTTGCTCTAGTGGACTTCATAGTAGGTTAAAACATTTGGACAGAGGGTTCGGAATTGCTTGTTTTTTAATCTGTGTTCTGGATAATCTGCTGTCAACTCTCCTCTTGTTTCGTATGTGGAACGAAGAGCTGTGGACATGCAGGATACACACAGGAGACAAAACTCGTGCACAACTCAGTCATGAGTTTTTCATGCTGGAAACTGTATTTTGGTCCTCAGGTTCAGGATATCCCTTTCTTAGGAATGAGTGGCATGGCTCCCTGTAGTTGGAGAAAGATTGCTGGGTTTGGCGTCATAGCCTTTTTCCAACCCCAGCCTAGTGTAGCCTTACTACCTATATGTGACCTTGGGGATATCACCTACCAATTCATCACATACTTTTACCCTTGAACTGTCTCTAGAATCCACTCACCTCCCTATGTATTTACCACTCACATCTAGTGCAAGCCACCATCTCACATCTGGACTGTTAAAATATATACACAACTATTTTCCTGGTTTTTGCCCTTTCTCTCCTAACATACAGATCTATTTAAGACTCAGATTAGTGCTTCTCTGCTCAAAACCCTCCAGTGGCTTCCTTTCATATTCAGAAGAAAATCCAATATCCTTCAAGGATATCCAGAGCCTTGGAGGATACTTATCAGGTGATCATCCCCACCCCATCACTTTTTAACCCTATTTCTAATCCTTGCCCCACTTCCTCGCTCACTTCCAGCCACACTGGCCTCCTGGGCTGTGGGCAAGTAGACGTGATAAAATTATGCTTAGAGTTTTATAACAATACATGTCAGGTCTGCCACTTTCTGACCATATGACTTTGAGAAAGTTGCTTAATCTCATGGATCCTGTTTTTCTCTTCTATAGATGAGACCACCCAACTCCCTGCAGGTTAGTGTGAAAATTAAACGAGATAGGAAATATAAAGCAGTTAACCCCATGTCTGACATATCATTGGCTCTAGATCAAGAATGGATGGTGGCTCCTGGAGTGAGGGGTGAGGCAGGGTGGAGGTGAAGGAGAGAGGGTGCTCCCGAGTGGGAAAGCATCACTAGATTTCCCCTAACACAGTAAAACAGGGTAACCCTCTCCCTCACCACCAGATCTTCAATTTCAGGCCCAATTTCTACAGAAGTCCACCCTAATTTTCTTAATAAGAACTGACCCTTTGATCAATTCCTTTTGATCTTCTTAGTAGCAGAAATATTTACACTCCTAATTATCACTTAGCCATCTAAATGCACTGTCAATCTCTCCTGTACAGCTACCCTCCCAGCCCAGGACTCTATCACCAAACCATCAAAGAATGTATTCCTCTGAAGCCTGACTGATCCTGACTGCTTTTTGTGGCCCTTCTCCAAGTTCTCTGCATCACCACTTAGCTGTGGGGCCCCTTTAATAAAGGCTCCGCTAATGCTGAAGGGGAGCTCCCGGTCTTTGCCAGTGAAATTGGCTTGCTTTTCAGGATTCATGGTGCTTCCCTGGTGTCACTGCTAGAAGAATACTGGTAGACTGACAGCTCTGCCAACTCTGTGTTTGCTTTTCCAGCAGATACTCCAGGGCTACACTTACATTGCCAAAGAAGTGGCTAGTATTTGCTCTTCAGACTCTCACTTTCATGCTAACATGGATCCATACTAGCCCAGTGTTTCATGGCTGCCAAATAATTTTTCTCTATGCAACTGTAAGTTCAAGACTTCAGTGATCCTAGTTCTTTTGTACTATGGAGTCTAAGAGCAAGTGGATTTTAGACCAGGTATTGTCTACATAATTAGAATTTTATTGACCAAGCTAAATGAGCAAATAATATAAAATTGTGTTTAATAGCCCAGGGGATTGGGTAAATGCTGCCTATTGGACCTAAATAATAGCCCAGTATTATTCAGTTAATGAGTAAATCAAGAAAAAATAAAAAACTTCCCTCCAAACTACTTTGACTGGTTTTTAACTTCCCCCAATTAACCATATTATCTTTCAGAGATTAGAAAGGCCCCAGGGAGTCAGGAAATGTGAAGAGTGCTTTAAAATCATTGAAACTTATAACTCATCTAGTTCTTTACAAACCCATGACTAAAAGAAATCATCTGCTTTAACTAGTGCTCTAATTCAGTGGTTCTCAAATTTTATCATACTAGACAGTCATCTGAAGACTAAGGAGGCGTCAGAAATGACGATTCCCAGGGACTCCAATTCGCCACAGCTGGGATCAGGACCAGAAATCTCTCTTATTTGCATCCTGAGGGATTCTGCAGCACATGGTCAGAGATCACACTTTTGAGAAACCTTGGGACAGTAAAAGAGACTTTAAGCAGCAGTTTCCTGATGAGTGATTCTGCCTCTGCGGGTGTTAATTTATAGTAGCTCTCATTAAGCTGTTTATTTATGGAGAGTCTGCTGTGAGGGGCAGCTTAAAGAACATTATGTTTAGTCCTTGCAACAGCAGTACACGGTAAATTATTCTCATTCCCATTTTATCAATGATGCAGTTGAGGTGGCCAAAAAACTTTCCTAGGAGGCTAGTATTTGAACCCAGTTTTTAGATTTTTTTTTCCTTCACCACACATGTTACAGCAAAGGTTGAGGAAGTGAGGCAGGTGTCCAGGGAGCAAACCAACCAAGGCACACAGAGCCCCCCTGGGGGCTCAAAAAGTTATAACCGATTGGATCTGCTTTGTTTACACCAAAAACTCCTCTTGCTGACTTTTTAGAGTTCCATGAAATCTTTGACCAAGATGCTATTTGGCATTCCCCAGTTGCCAGAATGTGAGTCAGTCCTCTGGATGAATGCACTTGGTACCCCACATCCGCATATTTTCAAATATTCAGACATTTTGGCGAGTCACAGAGACACTGGCCTGTGCTTAGTTTTGTAATTTTCAAGTCGGAAATCTGAGTCACTAAGTGACCAAGAGGCAGGGCTTGGTTTTTTGGGTGGGGAGAGGGAGGCGTGTGGTAATTTTCTCTATCTGGTGTTCTAACTGCTTCTTCCAAAATGGTAACAAACCAGTATACTTGGTGTTGTTGGAGGTCATTGTCACATAAGAATCTCTTTCCCAGAGAGACTGACAACTAACTGGAGATAAAGGGAATCCGTGTTAACAAGCACGGATTGTTAACAATCAAGAAAAGATTGCCCAAGCTGGAATCATAACATGAATGCTTGACTTTTTTTGAATTGTGCTGTGCTTTTAAAATGGTAAAGCTTGGTGTAAGTAGAAAGGCTTCCTAGGTGGCTCAGGTGATAAAGAATCTGCCTGCAGTGCAGGAGATGTAAGAGACCTGGGTTTGATCCCTGGGTCAGGAAGATCCCTTGGAGAAGAGCATGGCAACCTCTCTAGCATACTTGCCTGGAGAATCCCATGAACAGAGGAGCCTGGTGGCTGTGGTCCACAGGGTCGCAGAAGTCGGACACTACTGAAGCGATTAGCATGCACACAGAAAGACAGCACTAGGGAAAGACTGCTGTCTTGTCTCAGATTTAAGCTGATGCCTTATAAGACTTCTCTTCCCTTTTCTTTCCTCCAAAGAAAGAATAATAAGCAGGGTGACAAAGTCATTAGGGACTGAATGGCTAAGAGAGAATGAGCCTGGTAAGGCTGAAGCTTTGCTGATGGGCCTAATAGAGTGGCTTCAGCTCCTGCATTGGATGTCGAGCCAACATCTTGGCAGAATGATTGGTGTTTGCGTAGGGCAGCAGATCCTGGACTAGAAACTTTAGGGGTGCTCTGGTAGAATAATAGCAAAGAGATTTGTTCAGCAGCTGCTGCTCTCATCCCTGGACTTGCCAAAGCTTCCCCATCTTTCATCTCCTGGAGCATAAAAATTCCTCTCTTGCAGCAGTAGTTTAATTCTTTTTTAATATCTTTATCTATCAAATGGAGTTTTGCAGTCTAATTTCATTACCTTACAATGCACAAGTTATACTGCATAGCACAACTGTTTGTTGTGGACTGCTTTTTAGAGACACAAGTGACTGTACATTAGTCCTAAGATCTTCTGACAGTCACATGTGATTGGTCAAATATTTTGTTGGATTGGCCAAAAAGTTTGTTCGGGTTTATCTGGAACAGCTTATGGGGAAAAAAATGAATTTTTTGTCTATCCCAATATTTCATGAATTATTTTGTAATTCTTGGCCTAAACTATTGCTCAAATGGGAGATTTCAAAACAGAATAGGAGATAATTTGATTGTAGCTACTGTTGAACTTGTCCATCCAAATTTTTATAAGGCTTCCTTTAACAGAACATAACTTTTAGCCATGGTGAAATGAGGAGAGACTGGCTAGATAAAAAAAGCCTGTCTCTGCTGGTGTAAGTTTTTCCCCCAATTTTATGTGCTTCATTTTTACCCCCCATAACTCCGTGTATGAAAGTCCCATCATTTTCCTTACTGAGGTATTCTGAGGCTCAGCAGGAATTTGGTGGGAACATATTTTCCTGAGCATCTGCCTGAATTCCCTGCCTTGAATATTTTTTAATTTAACTACTTTTTGTCATGCTTCCAGACTCCGTGCCTACAGAATGCTGAAACAGTCTTTAGAGTTCATGTCATCCAATACCCTCATTTTACTGTGAATCCAAATTCCTCTCCTTTCCAGCTTCTCCTTAGAGATGGAAACAAAAGTTATCTAGTTTGGGGCTCCCACGTGATTCAGAGAAACATCCGGGTCCTGCTAAATGATGTGCTTGCAAATGAGGCTTCTGTGGGATCACTGAGCTGCTCCCAGGTTTTCATGACACCGTCTTCTCTACCTCAAAATAACACTCAGCTGGAAACCCTAGTAGCAAACCTTGAATTCTGGCATTCTGTTTCTTTTTAGCTCAGTCTTTTTCTTTTGAACAAGGAGCTCCATCTTTAAGAGTGGATTGTGAACATGCCCAGTCTTTTCTGGAAACTCTTTGGGAGCTTCCATTTCCCCTGGGGAAAGCAAGATCTCTCAGGAAAAAAAAAGCCAAGAGAATATTACTACCTGACAGAGAATTCCCCACAAGTCCAGTGTTACGACTCCATGTTCCTATTGCAGGGGGTATGGATTCAGTCCCTGGTCAGGAACTAAGACCCCACATACCATGAGGCATAACCAAAAAAAAAGTTACTACCTGACATTTAGTGAACATTTATTAGGTGCCAGGGAACATAGGTGGGAACTTTCTTCAATCCTCCCTGCATCCTATGAGTTAGTTATTACCATCCTGATTTCACCTTTGAGGAGACTGGAGCCTCACTCACAGTGCTTGTAAGTGATAGAACCAGGGTTTAAATCCAGGCAATTTAGCCTCAGAATATATATTCTTAATCATTATGTTATCCTGTCTCTAAAATACTAAGGTGTAAAGAAGAAGCCTCCTTAACTTACCAGTTCAGGGAATTAGGAAAGAGGATCTGATCTTTTAAATATTCTACTCAAATAACTCTAAGACCTCATCCTAACTACAGCAGGTGTGTCCTTCTTCCTATCATGGTAGCTTGTAGAATCTCAGTTATACTTCCTCAGCCTAAGGAGTTTTCTATTAGTATGGCTCTGGAGAGAGAACACTTTTTGTTTGTTTGAAAACTCCCATTCTTTTGGCTTTGTGCCATTTGATGTCAAGGAAACAATGATGGTCTAGTGATTTGGTCATGAACACCTATCCCCAGCCTGGCAGTCCTGGAGCCCGCCACAACCCCTGGACACTGAAGAAAGGCAGTGACCTCAAGCCCCTACTTCCATCCCTGGTGCAGATGGGGTTCTCGCAGTTAAGGGAAGATGCCTCTCTTCTGATGTCCCACTCTGAGTGCATTTTAGATTCACCTTGCCCCCATAAACCCAGGTGCTCAATGGTTTTATATGCTTTGTTCTGTGGCTTCTCTGTTTTATGCATTTTCTCTCTTCCCCCTCTGCCGGGGTCCAGCCCCTGGTGGATCCAGGGAATTCGAAGCAGGGACAGTGTTGGTGAGGAAAAACTTATTTATTTAGAGATATAAGATTAGATTAGGAAGAAATAGTATAGTAGGAAATTTAGGCAGAGAAAAGATGCTGATTAACTTGGTTTACATGGAAAACCAATAAAGTTCCAGACAAGGAACTTGCACCATCTATGTTAGGCCGCTGGCGCCCGTTTGAATATCAGAGAGTGCCCCACCTTGGGCTCTCTCTCTTACAGATCTTAGAGCCGGGACAAGTAAGTAAACATGGTGAGCCTCCACGCCCCAGATGGGAATTCAGCTGAAAAAGGGAGAAAAGAACAACATGGGGAAGCCCAGCATCAGTGCAAGACTCCAAAAACTATTTTTCAAAATAGCTTATATACCCCAAGTTGTACATAAAGAAATAATGGAATATGCAGAGTTATGCAGGGGTAGCAGTCCTGACCCTCACTGAGACAAGGCTTTCTTTTTGCATACCCTCCCATATACAAAAGGTCTCAGGTGGTTTACATTATCTTCTGGCCAAGAGGCCTGTTAACATTTTTATAGCTCTCTTCCTGGATAATTGTCTATCAACCAGAAAACTCCTTTTCCCTAGAAGTGTTTTTCTTTACTCTGCATCATCCTCAAAGTACTAAATAAAGTTACATTCCTGTAGAACAAAGGTGCAGTGGGTTATAACAAAGACAGCACTCAACTCAGAGGTCTAATGTTGCTAATACCAGGTCCACTACTTGTTTTTCTATATACCAACTATATCTAAAAATAAACGATATGAAAATTTGGCAGCAGGTATTGGCTCAACAAATGAAACCTTTAATCAGTCCTGTTCTAATGATTTTGATTCCTCAGAAGCCCCTACATTCCTAGGATGTTTTAAGCTTCTTGTGCCTTGTGGTCAGGAGGCTTCAAACAATCACACGCACAGCTGTACGAGTCCTGCAGGCAGGCTAGAAAGCCATCAGAGGGGTTTTTGGATTGAAACACTTGTATTATGCCCAGGAGATTTATTATCTAAAAGCTCTAAGTTAATTTTTTCCCAGAAAAAGGTGGTGGGAGGGACAGCCCCCTGTTAACAACAGAAGAGTAGGTGGAAAGCATAACATAGTAAAGCAGGTAGACTCTAGCTTTCGGGGGTGGATGCTCAGGAAATTCTAGGGGGAACCCCTGAAGCCTGATCACGTCCTTGCGTTTTGTCAGGCTTCCTTCCGCATGACCTCGTCACAGGTGGGATTCCTCATGCTGGCTCCAGGCACCCCTCTCCCTCCATTTCTCTCTCACCCATACACACATACAACCCAAAGCCATTTTCCCCAAGACTACTTGCAAGGGCTTGGAGCCTAGAGGCAGCTCCTACCCCTAACTGTGCACTCCAGCCGTGAAAAATCAGCCTCAAAATCTACCCTGTTTCCTGTCTCAGAATAAAAGACATTTCATCTAAAGAAATCCCCCCAGCTTTATTGCCAACAACTCCATATTTAAAGTAGGACTTGAGAAAGTGCTACACTGTTTGGTAGCAGATGACATGTCTTCACCATTCCTGATTCAATCCCCTGAGAAAACCATTCCTGGTTTTCATGTGAAGGAACTTTTCTACACTCTTATGTCCAATTGCCCCACTGTTTACTCCCCCACTACAGAAATCAAGGCACTAGATGAATGAGGTTAGGAGAAGTGCTGGGGATGATTTTCCCTTGGGATCCAGCTGCCCTCAGCGAAGGAGTATTCTGCTCTGCTATCATTAGAGAATTTGGCTTATGTATATGACAGCAACAGGCTTCCCATTGATAAGCTCCAGAATTAGAATGGGCCCCTCATTCACAGATGGCATTGGAAAGCTATAGCCCTCCCTGATGTGGGGCTGCTCCTGTACATAAGCTGCACGAGGCAGCAAAAGCTATGTTGTTTTTCAGTCATGTCCTATTTTCTGCAGCCCATGGACTGCAACACACCAGGCTTCCCTGGCCTTCATTATGTCTCCCAGAGTTTGCTCAAACTCATGTCCATCGAGTCAGTGATACCATCCAGCCATCTCATCCTGTCACCCACTTCTCCTTCTGCTATCTCTTTTTCCCCAGCGCCAGGGTATTTTCCAGTGAGTTGGCTCTCCGCATCAGGTGGCCAAAGTATTAGAGTTTCAGCTTCAGCATCAGTCCTTCCAATGAATATTCAGGGCTGATTTCCTTTAGGATGGATTGGTTTAATCTCCTTGCATTCCACGGGACTCTCAAGAGTCTTCTCCAGCACCACAGTTCAAAAGCATCAATTCTTCAGCACTCAACTTTCTATATGGTCCAACTCTCACAACTATACATGACTGATAGAAAAACTGTAGCTTTGACTGTGTGGACCTTTGTTAGCAAATTGATGTCTCTGCCTTTTTAATATCTGTCTAGGTTTGTACATAGTGCTATAGTTGTCATTTATGAAATGCATCCCCAAGATCTGTGCATTATATTACCTGATCCTCAAAACACTCCTGAAGAAAATACTTTTCCTGTTTCCACATTAAAGACAAGGGAGTTGGAGCTTAGATGAGTCAAGTGATTCACCAAAGTCACACAGCTAGTGTCTTCACCCAGATCTTTAGTAAATAAAACTTACATGTCAACATTATTGGGGAATGAGATATAATTCCAGAGAATCACAAATGTAGGAAAAGAAGGAATAGGCAAGGACAGAGGGGAAGCAAATTCAAAGTGGTGCATTACTTTAAGCTTTTCTTCAGAGCTGTCTGCTTGGTCACATGTGATTCTTTGGAGAGTCTCGACATCCATGCAGAACCACTGAATCCCATCATGAAGAGGGAGAGCATGCAGTTGCTTTGCAGACTTTCTCTTATCAAGATCTTTTATCAGTATTTGTCCCATGTGGCATTAATTTTCCTGCACTTACAGCTTGTAACCTGTCCCGTCTTGGCAACCATTGTGAAAAGGCAGATTTCATGGATCCCACAGTTGGTCTGCAGCCACTGAGACTTCTGCCACAAAGGGTTCAATGCACTTAGATACCACAGGTAGTGTCAGAGGAAATGACCTAGGTGAATGTGCTGAGCTGCTAAGAAGGTTGCAGAGCTGCGCGCAAAAGATGAAGCTCTTACAGTAGTAAGTGGCAGGGCAAGGTCAAGCCCAGAGCAGTGTTTTTCCATATAGAGCTCAATCTTGTGGCCACTTATGCTATAGTTCATGTTCAAGGAATAACCAACCCATTTAAGAAAATTCAGTTCAACCCTGTGCTGGGTGGACACTGTGAGGAGTACCAAGATGGAATCTTTGTCAGGGTTCTTCAGAGAAAACAGCCAGTAGGATATATAGGGATACATAGAATTATTTTAAGGAACTTGTGTACATGATTGTGGAGGCTGGCAAGTCTGAAATCTATAGCAGAGGCCAGCAGTTTGGAAATTTAAGAGTTGCTGTTGCAGACTTGAGTCTGAAATCTTCAGGGCAGGGCAGGCAGGCTAGAAACTGATGCAGGGTTTCTGTGTTGCAGTCCTGAGACTGAATTTCTTCTTTTACAGGAAATTTCAGTTTTTGCTCTTAAGGCCTTCAATTTATTAGATGAGGCCCACCACATTATAGAGGGTTATCTGCTTTATTTAAAGTCTACTGGTTAAATGATAATCACATGTAAAAATATTTTGACAGCAACATTGAATCAAACAACCAGTACCATAGCCTAGAAAAGCTGATGAATAAAATTAACCATCACAGGATCCATCCTTCATCTGGAAATTGTGATATTGGGAATTATTCCCAATGAGCACTAAGAAATGTTAGAAGTTAGTAGACTAGAAGTGACTGCAATTTCCAAGAAGAATTACATAATAGTTATTCATTCTCTGACTTCCCTGGTGGTTCAGATGGTAAAGTGTCTGCCTACAATGTGGGAGACGTGCGTTCAATCCCTGGGTCGGGAAGATCTCCTGGAGAAGGAAATGGCAACCCACTCCAGAATTCTTGCCTGGAAATTCCCATGGACGTAAGAGCCTGGTAGGCTACAGCCCATGGGGTTGCAAAGAGTCGGACACGACTGAGCAACTTCACTTTCACTTTCATTCATTCTTTTATTATCATAAAGCTTCTTCCCAGTGCCTTGTGGCAGGTCTACATTCAGACTGGGGAGGATATTTTTAGGACTATCCAGGAATGAGGTTTCCTTATGTTTATATTTAGGTTCAGCTGCCCAGATGGGCTTTTTATGCCTGTACCCATAATAAAAGCTCCAAGGAAACTCCGAGATGTTTAAACTTTTCACTTAGAGAGTAGAAGGAAATGGTTTGAGAGGACATTGTGTCCTCTCGACACAGCCATCATCAGAACAAAGTTCTTCAAACTGGTGACATAGTAGAGGATGTAACCATGGGGGCATTGCATAGTATCTTCCAAGGCAGCTTTGAACGTTTATACAGCTGTGATGTTCTGAGTCTCAACAATGATTGTGATTATCACATCAGGCACTTGACATATAGGACTCAAAACAATACTAACTGGCATTTAACAGATGATAAAATTGAGATATACAAAATTTCAGTTGCTCACCCAATTCCTCCAGTGAGTAAATGGCTGAACTAAAAAGAGACATTTTCCATTGGAATTCCCTGGTAGTTCAGATGGTAAAGAATCTGCCTGCAATGCAGGAGACCTGGGTTCATCACTGGGTTGGGAAGATCCCCCTGGAGAAGGGAATGGCTACCCACTCAAGTATTCTTGCCTGTAAAATTCCATGGACTGAGGAGCCTGGTGGGCTACAGTCCCTGGGGTTGCAAAGTCTAACACAACTGAATGACACACTTTCTTTCACTGTAATTAAAAGCTGCTGGTTAACCGTTACAGTAGTTCTGGATGCCTCAAAGCAGGGTAAATCTGCCTAGATTGTTATCTTGTTTAGAGTAGATAAGAAAGCTAAGCAGTGAAGAATTGATGCCTTTGAACTGTGGTGTTGGAGAAAACTCTTAAGAGTTCCCTTGGACTGCAAGGAGATCAAACCAGTCAACCCTAAAGGAAATCAGTCCTGAATACTCATTGGAAGGACTAAAAAGCTCCAAGGAAACTCCGAGATGTTTAAACTTTTCACTTAGAGAGTAGAAGGAAATGGTTTGAGAGGACATTGTGTCCTCTCGACACAGCCATCATCAGAACAAAGTTCTTCAAACTGGTGACATAGTAGAGGATGTAACCATGGGGGCATTGCATAGTATCTTCCAAGGCAGCTTTGAACGTTTATACAGCTGTGATGTTCTGAGTCTCAACAATGATTGTGATTATCACATCAGGCACTTGACATATAGGACTCAAAACAATACTAACTGGCATTTAACAGATGATAAAATTGAGATATACAAAATTTCAGTTGCTCACCCAATTCCTCCAGTGAGTAAATGGCTGAACTAAAAAGAGACATTTTCCATTGGAATTCCCTGGTAGTTCAGATGGTAAAGAATCTGCCTGCAATGCAGGAGACCTGGGTTCATCACTGGGTTGGGAAGATCCCCCTGGAGAAGGGAATGGCTACCCACTCAAGTATTCTTGCCTGTAAAATTCCATGGACTGAGGAGCCTGGTGGGCTACAGTCCCTGGGGTTGCAAAGTCTAACACAACTGAATGACACACTTTCTTTCACTGTAATTAAAAGCTGCTGGTTAACCGTTACAGTAGTTCTGGATGCCTCAAAGCAGGGTAAATCTGCCTAGATTGTTATCTTGTTTAGAGTAGATAAGAAAGCTAAGCAGTGAAGAATTGATGCCTTTGAACTGTGGTGTTGGAGAAAACTCTTAAGAGTTCCCTTGGACTGCAAGGAGATCAAACCAGTCAACCCTAAAGGAAATCAGTCCTGAATACTCATTGGAAGGACTGATGCTGAAGTAGAAACTCCAATACTTTAGCCACCTGATGCAAAGAACTGACTCATTGGAAAAAGACCCTGATGCTAGGAAAGATTGAAGGCAGGAGGACAAGGGGATGACAGAGGATGAGGTGGTTGGATGACATCACTGATTCAAGGGACATGAATTTGATCAAGCTCTGGGAGTTGGTGATAGACAGGGAAGCCTGGCATGCTGCAGTCCATGGGGTCACAATGAGTTGGACATGACTGAGCGACTGAACTGGAGTAGGCAAGTGAGTGAACGTCACCAGTCAAGGCATTTTTACTGCACAAACAGCATTTTATCTGACTGAAGTCATTGAAATCTTCCCTGGAAGGGGGCATGGCAACCCACTCCAGGATTTGTGCCTGGAGAATCCCATGGACAGAGAAGTTTGTCCATGGGGTCACAGAGAGTTGGCATGACTGAGCGACTTAATACCACATAGTGAAATCTTACCCAAAAGCTCAACATATGAGGAACATAATAGTGGAGCTGCTGCAGTTGACTTGAGGATGGAGGAACCAGAGCACCAAGTGAGATGTTCTTCTTGTCTGCACATACAGTCCCAGCCCAGCATGAGAAATTGTGTACTATTTATGTGAAAAAGTCCTCCTTTGGATAATAGGGTATTAACATGAACTCTTCCTATTTCAGTTTTGGTTGATGATAAATACCAAATTCCAAAATGAGACAGACCACTATGACTGAGAAATTGTTTTTGGTTTGGCTAAAAAGTTCTTTTGAGTTTTTCCATGATATTGGGCTTCCCTGGTTGCTCAGACAATACAGAATCCGAATGCAATTCAGGAGACCCTGGTTCAATCCCTGGGTCAGAAAGATTCCCTGGTGAAGGGAATGACTACTTCCTCCAGTATTCTTGCCTGGGAAATCCTGTAGACAGAGAAGCCTGGTGAGCTACAGTCCATAGGATCATAGTCAGATACAACTGAGCAACTAAGTGCCCATATACAACATCTTACAAAGAAACCCAAACAAACTTTTTGGTCAACCCAATAGAAGACTTATCTGCAATACATAAGATGCAATAAAAGAGTCAAGCTGCTGGAGATTGGAAATGATCTTGTGGGGCAAAGGTTGGAGAGTCCCTTCCTTACTGCTATCTCAATTCAAGGGCAAGAGGCTTCGTTTGGAGAGCTGGATGCTTGCCTTCTCTCCTTGGTGGGCACAGGGAACCAAGGCAGGATGAAGAGAGAGGACTGCTTGGCCAGTTGCTGGCCAGGGCTTGGTACTTCCCAATTATGAATATATAAAAGCAAGCACTAGTGGGAGTTTTCTTAGATTTTGTTCAGTGGCCACCCAAAGGGCACTGAAGCCTCAGTAGAAGAGAGACTGGAGGAAATTTTTCTAGGGTCATAGCAGAGAGTCACCGTCAGACTAGCTTGCATTTATCCAGGTCAAGAACTGCAGACATGAAACCAATAACAGAGAAACCAAGTATGACATTTCCTTCTCTACTTATCTCTTCTTCCTTCCTTTGCCTCTACCTGGAAAGGTCAGAAGTCATGGTAAGCAAACTGGGAGAGGAGACACAACAAGGAGCAGGGAAACAAAGGGCCACCCCCTTCAGTATCTGTCATCTGGTTTGAGGCTATATTTTTACTTTAAGTAGCTACATGTTTGTGCTGTTCAGTCGCTAAGTCGTGTCCGACTCATTGCGACCCTGTGGACTGCAGCACACCAGGCTTCCCTGTCCTCCACCATCTCCCAGAGTTTGCTCAAGTTCATGTCCATGAACTTGTTCATGTCTAAGTAGTTATAGAACTCTCTTAAGAGAAACCAGAAAATCATGGGCTTGCCCCAGTTCTTATCCAGGATAAGGAAAGGCTACTCTCAAAGAGCAGGTTTAAAGAGACAGTGTGAGAAAAAGTCAGCCTTTGTCTGTGTTTACACCCCGACAGTTGGCTTATCCAACATATTGGCTTTACTTATCTTCAGATGAATTATACTCTTTGTGACTTTTCCTTATGGATTCAAGCCCAGCCTTCAGGAACTCACAGACCAAGACTTTCCACATGACAGATCTTAAAACATTTGACTGAGGCTTGTCTAATTTCTCCTGAACTCCTTGTCTCCATGATCCTTTCTTGTGGAACAGAGCTTCCCTCTACTCTGGGCCCTCTCCCCTGGAACTGCTGCATTTGACTTGCCCCTCATCCATTTGGAGCCCCAGCCTAGGTCCAGCACTCCATATGTGGAGGCTTTATTCCTTTTTGGTGACCAGGAGAAGAATTCTTAATGTTCTTTAGTGGAAGATCAATTAAAGTAGAGTGACCCAGCTCCAAGCAGATGAGGACTTCTGAGCTTTGCTTTCTCTTCTTTCCATCACTGAGCTAAGATTCTCTATCCTCTGTTATATTATAAACATTGGCTAATATCTGGGTACCAGTGTCTATGGCCACAGGTTTCAACTTTCAGCCCCCAGTACCAGACGGTTTAACCATCCCCCTTTCAATGCCCTGTGAACATTGTCTGCTTCTCACCATCTTCAGAATCTTTCTTTCCTCCTTCAAAGAGGATTTTACTTTCCTGTCTACTTATTTTGCATTGACTTTGACATGTATCAGCACTAACCATTCTTGACATCTTGGCCTGTTCTTTAGAAAACCCTCCTGCAACATTTCAACAGGAACTACCTTCCAGAAATGATGTCAGATAGCATCTGCCAGTGTAGACAGCACCATTGCTGTTTCCCAAGATATCTTTATAGGAAACAGCTGACTCCTGCCTGCACCATTTGACAGATAAATGGTGTTATTGAGACATGAGCAAGTTTCTTCTTCCTTGAAATGAAGGAAACAAAATACTGTATCATACAAATCATGATGCTTTGTTTTCTCTTGTTTTCTTATATTTAATCAAATTTCTAAGGAGATTGTTTACCATCAAAATTTCAATGATCTGAGCAGCCAAGAAAGCCATTAATTTATAAAAAGATTATAAAAAATACAATTTAAGCCTTAAAGTAAAGAAGAATCAACTAGCAGCTCATTCTATTGATCCCAGTATAAGTGGCCCCTTGCAGCTGGTGTGTACAATGCAATTTATGGATGAAGTATCAGAGGCAAGTTTTCATTGTCAAGGCCACCAAACTCAACCTTCCAGAGACTTTCAAATTTTACTGGAATTTGTAGGATAAATGGTATGAGATCTTGTCTGACTCTTTGCAACCCAATGAGCTGTGGCCTGCCAGGATCCTCTGTCCGTGGAATTCTCCAGGCAAGAATACTGGTGTGGGTTGCCCTTCCCTTCTCCAGGGAATCATCCCAACCCAGGGATTGAACCCAAGTCTTCTGCACTGCAGAGAAATTCTTTACAATCTGTGCCACCAGGGAAGCACCCATCCCCCCTTTTCTTTATAATTCAGTTCTGTTCAGTTCAGTTGCTCAGTCGCATCAGACTCTTGGTGACCCCATGAATCTCAGCATGCCAGGCCTCCCTGTCCATCACCAACTCCTGGAGTTCACTCAAACTCATGTCCATCGAGTTGGTGATGCCATCCAGCCATCTCATCCTCTGTTGTCCCCTTATCCTCCTGCCTTCAATCCCTCTCAGCAGCAGAGACTTTTCCAATGAGTCAACTCTTCGCATGAGGGGGCCAAATTATTGGAGTTTCAGCTTTAGCATCAGTCCTTCCAATGAACACCCAGGACTGATCTCCTTTAGGATGGACTGGTTGAACCTCCTTGCAGTCCAAGGGACTCTCAAGAGCCTTTTCCAACACCACAGTTCAAAAGCATCAGTTCTTTGGCGCTCAGCTTTCTTCACAGTCTAACTCTCACATCCACACATGACCACTGGAAAAACCATAGGCTTGACTAGAGGGACCTTTGTTGACAAAGTAATGTTTCTGCTTTTGAATATGCTATCTCTGTTGGTCATAACTTTCCTTCCAAGGAGTAAGAGTCTTTTAATTTTATGGCTGCAGTCACCATTTTTTATAATTACATTCACGTAAATTTAATTTAGTACCAATTCCAGTATATAACAAAAATACAAGTGAAAGGCCCTCCGGTGACTCAACTTTGTTTTTTCTCCCCTCTACAACTGCCCTGAGAGGTCTTCCTTGTCTACTAATGGCCCGTTAGAAAGCCTCATTTATCCTCTGTTGCTGATAACTTTTCTAAATGATGTATTCTCAAAATGAAAGTTTCTTAAAGCCTTGAGAATGAGTTATAATTTCCTATAAATGTAACTGTGGTAGAGATTCCTAACTCGAATTGGGCTACTCACATTATCTACCATGGACACTGTGGATAACATCAAGATGTATCTCAAAATTCTCCCACAAAAATTCAAAGAATAAGATGTAAAGCTAAATGCCATTTGGACATTCCCACCACTCTCCTCTTTCTCCCAAGTAAGTTGCAGTGAAACAGGAATTAAGGGAAAGAAAATCTAGAACAAACTTGTTATCCTCTGTCTACAAAGTAGATCTTCTTCTCAGTCAGTTCAGTTCAGTTGCCCAGTCGTGTCTGACTTCTCTACCATCCTTGGACTGCAGCACACCAGGCCTCCCTGTCCGTCACCAACTCCCAGAGCTTATTCAAACTCATGTCCATTGTGTCGGTGATGAAGTGAACTGAACACTTCACAATGCAACTATTGATTTATTTCACAAATGTGTACCAATATGCCTATTTTATGTAGTTAATAAAAATGTAAACACTGTCACGAGGTAGCATTAACATACTTAGATGCTCTTTTTTTATAACTTCTACAGAAAACCCTTGTTTATTTTGCACTACCTTGTTTATTTGCACTACCCTCTATTTTGCTTAATTTATTTTGTTAATTGCTTTTTGGTATTTTCTCTTTTAAAAATTTTATCAGATGCAGTGACTTCTTTCTTTCTTTGTTCTTCCTCATTATTTATTACATTATTTTCTCTCACTGCTGTTTTTCTTTCTTAGTTTTCCATCTTTATTCAGTTCAGTTGCTCAGTTGCTTCTGACTGACTGCAACCCCATGGACTGCAGCACACCAGGCCTCCCTGTCCATCCGCAGCTCCTGGACTTTACTCAAACTCATGTCCTTCAAGTCAGTGATGCCATCCAACCATCTTATCCTCTGTTGTTGTCTTCTCCTCCTGCCCTCAATCTTTCCCAGCACCAGGGTCTTTTCCAATGAATTAGTTTTTTTTGCATCAGGTGGCCAAAGTATTGGAGTTCCTGCTGCAACATCAGTCCTTCCAATGAATATTCAGGATTGCTTTGCTTTAGGATGGACTGGTTGGATCTCCTTGCAGTCCAACGGACTCTCAAGAGTCTTCTCCAACACCATAGTTCAAAAGCATCAATTCTTCAGCGCTCAGCTTTCTTTATAGTCCAACTCTCACATCCATACATGACTACTGGAAAAACCATAGCTTTGAATAGATGGACTTTGTTGGTAAAGTAATGTCTCTGCTTTTTAATATGCTGTCTAGGTTGGTCATAACTTTTCTTCCGAAGAGAAAGTATCTTTTAATTTCATGGTTGCAATCACCATCTACAGTGATTTTGGAGCCCCCTGCAAAGAAAGTCTGTCATGGTTTCCGCTATTTCCCCATCTATTTCCCATGAAGTGATGGGACCAGATGCCATGACCTTAGTTTTCTGAATGTTGAGTTTTAAGCCAACTTTTTCACTCTTCTCTTTCACTTTCATCAAGAGGCTCTTTAGTTCTTCTTCACTTTCTGCCATAAGGGTGGTGTCATCTGCATATCTGAGGTGATTGATATTTCTCCCGGCAATCTCGATTCCAGCTTGTGTTTCATCCAGTCCAGCATTTCTCATGAATATTCTGCATATAAGTTAAATAAGCAAGGTGACAAAATACAGCCTTTCCTGATTGGAACCAGTCCATTGTTCCATGTCCAGTTCCAACTGTTGCTTCTTTACCTACGTACAGATTTCTCAAGAGGCAACCAGCATTTCTCATGAATATTCTGCATATAAGTTAAATAAGCAAGGTGACAAAATACAGCCTTTCCTGATTGGAACCAGTCCATTGTTCCATGTCCAGTTCCAACTGTTGCTTCTTTACCTACGTACAGATTTCTCAAGAGGCATGTGAAGTGATCTGGTATTCCCATCTCTTGAAGAATTTTCCATAGTTTGTTGTGATCCACACAGTCAAAGGCTTTGGCATAGTCAATAAAGCAGAAGTATATGTTTTTTTGGAACTCTCTTGCTTTTTTGATGATCCAGTGGATGTTGGCAATTTGATCTCTGGTTCCTCTGCCTTTTCTGAATCCAGCTTGAACATCAGGAAGTTCACGGTTCATGTACTGTTGAAGCCTGGCTTGGAGAATTTTGAGCATTACTTTATTAGCGTGTGGGATGAGTGCCATTGTGCGGTAGTCTGAGCATTCTTTGGTATTGTCTTTCTTTGAGATTGGAATGAAAACTGACATTTTCCAGTCCTGTGGCTACTGCTGAGTTTTCCACATTTGCTGGCATATTGAGTGTATCACTGTCATAGCATCATCACTGAAGATTTAAAATAGCTCAACTGGAATTCCATCACCTCCAGTAACTTTGTAGTGATGCTTCCTAAAGCCCACTTGACTTCACATTCCAGGATCTGGCTCTAGATGAGTGATCACACCATCGTAATTATCTCGGTCGTGAAGAGATTTTCTGTATAGTTCTTCTGTGTATTCTTGCCACCTCTTTTTAATATCATCTGCTTCTGTAGGTCAGTACCATTTCTGACCTTTATTGTGCCCATCTTTGCCTGAAAAGTTCCCTTGGTGTCTCTAATTTTTTTGAAGAGATCTCTAATCTTTCCCATTCTGTTGTTTTCCTCTATTAAGCACTGATCTGAGGAGGGTTTTCTTATCTCTCCTTGCTATTCTTTTAAACTGTCCAGCAGAACAAGACTTATCTTTATTACTCTGGTCATTTTTATACATTTCATTTTTCCATCCAGACATCTTGTTTATTATACCTTGACAGATGGTCAACAAATTATCATCCTGGAGAGCTTATTTTATCTTTCTCCATACATATACATATGTATGTGTGTGTGCATCTTTCTATATATGTTGAGAAGCTGGTTGCTTTCTGGCTACTTAGCCCTACCACTATGTGGTATTCTTCTGAGGAGTCCAACTTACCAGTTTTTGTATTTTTTTTAATTCCCTGCTGCTCCTGCTGCTAAGTCACTTCAGTTGTGTCCTACTCTGTGTGACCCCATAGATGGCAGCCCACCAGGCTCCACTGTCTCTGGGATTCTCCAGGCAAGAACACTGACTTGGGTTGCCATTTCCTTCTCCAATGCATGAAAGTGAAAAGTGAAAGTGAAGCCACTATCTTGTCTGACTCTTTGGGACCCAATGGACTGCAGCCTACCAGGCTCCTCTGTCCATGCGATTTTCCAGGCAAGAGTACTGGAGTGGGGTGCCATTGCCTTCTCTGTGTAATGCCCTGCTGCTGCTGCTAAGTCACTTCAGTCGTGTCTGACTCTGTGCGACCCCATAGATGGCAGCCCTCCAGACTCCCCCGTCCCTGGGATTCTCCAGGCAAGAACAGTGGAGTGGGTTGGCATTTCCTTCTCTGTAATTCTCGACCATCCCCCAAATAAAATTAAAGTAAACCATAAATGCCTCCTTAAATTCCTGACCTCCCTACATGCACACATTCGCTAACAGTTAAGAGGTTTTGGCATCAAGGCTGCAACTGTTTGTTTGAAACCTTGTATGTTTGCATAAACGTATGTCACTCAAAATAAGCTGTAAAGGCGACGAAAGGTAGTTCTTGGGTTTTAAAAGAGGAAGTTTCCTTCCTTGCCCCTAATCTCAATCTCTAGCATCTGGTTCTGACTACAGATGGGGGAAAAAAAACACACTTAAATCCCCATTCAGCCTGCTCTTAACCCCCAAGCAGTTTGATTTGTGATAACATTTCTATTTTTATTGTCATCTGTAGGGTCAGATATTTGGTTAATGACTTGTAACAGGAGATCTGAAAGTTTTACCTAATGCCTTATTTCTCTGAGTGTTTGTAATGTAACATGCCAACATTTCAAATTTCTGAATAGAGTTAAATTTAATCATCCTTTTAATGAAACCGAAGGAAAGAACTCCATGTGCTTTGTCTTGTTTTAGAGACGACAAAAACCAGACACATTAAATTCATCTGAAGGCATTTTATTTTTATTTTTTTAATATATTTTAACTTTTGAATAGGTATTACATTCACAGGAACAGGCTTCAAATGGTGCCATGAAATATCTGTGTATTTTTAAAACTCCACTTTAAATTTTTTTTAATTTGTTCTTTATACTTTGTTCAATATAACTAGTTTAAATTAGCATTTTTGAAAAGGAAATGTTTTATAATTTCCTGAGATTACTTGAGGTTAACTTGTATATTGCATGCACGCGTGCTAAATCATTTCAGTCATGTCTGACCTTTTATGACCCTAGGGACTATAACCCACCAGGCTCTTCTGTCCATGGGGTTCTCCAGGCAAGAATACTGGATTGGGTTGCCATGCCCTCCTCCAAGGGATCTTCGTGACCCAGGGATCAAACCTGCATTTCTGAAGTCTCTTGCAATGGCAAATAGGTTCTTTAACAATAGCACCACCTAGGAAACCCAGCTTGTATCTTACAAGAACTAAGTGTGTGCCTGCTTCTTTCAGTGGATGTCACCTTCAGCTTTTGGGTGACCAGAATGAGATAGTCTGGATCTGCTTTACATCTGACACCTGAGTGCAGCGCAGTAATTAGCCCTTGCTGTGCTTTACCCATTGCAGTGGCTGCAACCGGGATAACTGCCTTGCTCAAGTTTCAGTAGGTTAATGGAAAGGAAAAGGCTTCCACTTATCATCATTTTCTTCTGCTTCAGTGTACAGCATTAGGGGTTGCCTGAGAAAGGATTCATACCAAGAAAATCCAGTTCTTCTGATATCTGAATTTATAAATTAGAAACTTAAATTAGGCCTAAGTTTACCTGCATTGTTTTCCATGTTTACATTAGAAATATAAAAGTACTTTATGGGAAAATGGAATTTTTATTGAAATCTTGAGTTTATTATGAAATTGAATGACTGGGTCTTTCTGTGGAAGTTAGATTTACCATAAACAAACAGACAAAAGTGTTATGACACCCGTGATGGCAGGTTGGAGAAATGATGAGACAGCTTTCTTTCTGATATTAGCTTCAATTTATGGACTCTAGCAGATTCACACTTTGCCCTAGGGTTGTTAAAATCTAACCTGAGGCATACCAAAAATTGTGAGAGTTGATCTGAGCAAAATCATTCCAAATCAGGCATCATCCAATGTAGCAGAACAAAAGGAGTTCTGAGGAGTTGTTCAGAAGGAAGGACATCTAAGGCAGGCAGGAGCAGGAACAAGCAAGTCATACTAGACAGAAAAAGTGAGTTGATTGTTGCAAGGTTACTTTCCTTTAGGGGATGGCAGGGCTCTCTGGCAGATAACTTTGCTAGTGCTGATCAGATGATTCTTGATTGACTGGTTTAAGTTTCTATTTCTAGGTGAGCCAAAACTGTAATTTTCGTGTTGGTGACATGGAATTTAGCATAAGCAACTCCATTTTGGGCCTGTTGATTTGTTTTTAATAGGGGGTAAGCTGGGACTCTGCATATAAGTTAAATAAGCAGGGTAACAATATACAGCTTTGATGGACTCCTTTTCCTATTTGGAACCAGTTTGTTGTTCCATGTGCAGTTCTAACTGCTGCTTCCTGACCTGCATACAGATTTCTCAAGAGGCAGGTCAGGTGGTCTGGTATTCCCATCTCTTTCAGAATTTTCCACAGTTTATTGTGATCCACACAGTCAAAGGCTTTGACATAGTCAAGAAAGCAGAAAGAGATGTTTTTCTGGAACTCTGTTCCTTTTTCCATGATCCAGCGGATGTTGACAATTTGATCTCTGGTTCCTCTGACTTTTCTAAAACCAGCTTGAACATCAGGAAGTTCACAGTTCACTTACTGCTGAAGCCTGGCTTGGAGAATTTTGAGCATTACTTTACTAGGATGTGAGATGAGTGCAGTTGTGCAGTAGTTTGAGGATTCTTTGGCATTGCCTTTCTTTGGGATTAGAATGAAAACTGACCTTTTCCAGTCCTGTGGCCACTGCTGAGTTTTCCAAATTTGCTGGCATATTGAGTGCCGCACTTTGACAGCATCATCTTTCAGGATTTGAAGCAGTTCAACTGGAATTCCATCACCTCCACTAGCTTTATCGCAGCGATGCTTTCCAAGCCCCTCTTGACTTCACATTCCAAGATGTCTGGCTCTAGATTAGTGATCACACCATTGTGATTATCTGGGTTGTGAAGATCTTTTTTGTACAGTTCTTCTGTGTATTTTTGCCACCTCTTCTTAATATCTTCTGCTTCTGTTAGGTCTATACCATTTCTCTCCTTTATTGAGCCCATCTTTGCACAAAATGTTCCCTGGGTATCTCTAATTTTCTTGAAGAGATCTCTAGGCTTTCCCATTCTGTTTTTTTCCTCTGTTTCTTTGTGTTGATCGATGAAGAAGGCTTTCTTATCTCTTCTTGCTATTCTCTGGAACTCTGCATTCAAATGGGTATATCTTTCCTTTTCTCCTTTGCTTTTCGCCTCTCTTCTTTTCACAGCTATTTGTAAGGCCTCCCCAGACAACCATTTTGCTTTTTTGCATTTCTTTTCCATGGGATGATCTTGATCCCTGTCTCCTGTACAGTGTCACGTAGTTCATGAGAAACGCTGGACTGGAAGAAACACAAGCTGGAATCAAGATTGCCGAGAGAAATATCAATAACCTAAGATAGGCAGATCACACCTTTCTTATGGCAGAAAGTGAAGAGGAACTAAAAAGCCTCTTGATGAAAGTGAAAGTGGAGAATGAAAAAGTTGGCCTAAAGCTCAACATTCAAAAAATGAAGATCATGGCCTCTGATCCCATCACTTCGTGGGAAATAGATGGGGAAACAGTGGAAACAGTGTCAGACTCGATTTTTGGGGGCTCCAAAATCACTGTAGATGGTGATTGCAGCCATGAAATTAAAAGACGCTTACTCCTTGGAAGAAAAGTTATGACCAACCTAAACAGTATATTCAAAAGCAGAGACATTACTTTGCTAACAAAGGTCCGTCTAGTCAAGGCTATGGTTTTTCCTGTGGTCGTGTATGGATGTGAGAGTTGGACTGTGAAGAAGGCTGAGCACCGAAGAATTGATGCTTTTGAACTGTGGTGTCTGAGAAGACTCTTGAGCGTCCCTTGGACTGCAAGGAGATCCAATCAGTCCATTCTGAAGGAGATCAGCCCTGGGATTTCTTTGGAAGGAATGATGCTAAAGCTGAAGCTCCAGTACTTTGGCCACCTCATACAAAGATTTGACTTATGTGAAAAGACTCTGATGCTGGGAGGGACTAGGGGCAAGAGGAGTAAGGGACAACAGAGGATGAGATGGCTGGATGGCATCACTGACTCGATGGACGGGAGTCTGAGTGAACTCTGGGAGTTGGTGATGGACAGGGAGGCCTGGTGTGCTGCAAGTCATGGGATGGCAAAGAGTCGGACACGACTGAGCGACTGAGCTGAACTGAACTGACTGAAGCTGGGACTGGAAAGTAGCCTGTGGGGAGATTAATCTCTTGTGGTTATAAACTTAAATTTCAAGGAGTGAATGTGAAGAGAAGAGGAAAAATCTCTCTTTTACCCAGAAAGTGGGGGAAAATAAAAAAAATATGTATTTTACATACACATTCAGCATGTCTATTCACAATTTTATGGATATCTATGTCCAATGGTTGTTAATATAATCTGAATAAATAAATACTAAGAAGTGAAATCTCATGGTAGAGACTTTTGAGCCTTGGTTTCTTTGGCTCCACATTATGCTTGATAGTCACCCTTACTACACCTGTTGTTGCCGTTTGTTCATTTTCATTACTGTTTAGTGTTCTGTTTTATGGCTGTTCCCTACTTGATCTCTTCTGCTATTAATGGTCATTTGACTAGTTTTGGCTTGAGTAAGAGTGCTATGCAGGTTCTAGAACATGTCTTTTGGTGTACATGTTCTTGTATTTCTGGCTGATATACATATCAGAATGAAATTTCAGATTCATAGGTTATACATGTATTGTGTCTTAGTAGAATATATGTATATTTTTTAACATGTTTTAATAGATTTGTAAACTTTTCATTTGATTAAAATTAATTAAAGCTATTTTCATAACAGGTAGTACTGGAATATGCAGAAA
>SJYC01101584.1:0-51484 GCA_006408675.1 Madoqua kirkii
ATTTCTCTGCTAATGAGTAATGTAGAGGATCTTTTCATGTGTTTATTGGCCATTTGTAGGGCTTCCCTTGTGGCTCAGAGGTTAAAGTGTCTGCCTGCAGTGCGGGAGACCAGGGTTCGATCCCTGGGTCGGGAAGATCCCCTGGAGAAGGAAATGGCAACCCACTCCAGTACTCTTGCCTGGAGAATCACATGGAGGGAGGAGCCTGGTAGGCTACAGTCCATGGGAACGCAAAGAGTCAGACACGACTGAGTGACAAACTACTACTAACTACTATGTCTTTTTTGGAAAAATGTCTATTTAGGTCTTCTGCCCATTTTTTCAATTGGGTTGTTTGTTTTTCTGATATTGAGCTGCATAAGCTTTTTGTACATTTTTTAGATTAATCCTTTGTCAGTTGCTTTGTTTGCAAATATTTTCTTCCATTCTGTGGGTTGTATTTTAATCTTGTTTATGGTTTCCTTTGCTGTGCAAAGAAAATGCACATATATTTTCTAGTTATGTTGATGTCATAGTTAATAACCCTTTGCTAAAACTAAAGTCTCACCACAGTAATATCAAATATTAATAGTATAATAAAAATAATAATGGAACTATAATAACTGACCTAATTTAAAATGAATTCTGTCAATTAAAAACATCCTGTCTAAATGATGATATTTATTATCCCCTCATCAGATTGTAAGTTCTCTGAGGGCAAAGAGCATGGTGTTTTTGTTCATCATATCTTTAGCACATTGCTATGCTAGGTAACACTGCTGAATGGGTATGAATACTGATCATTTAACTGACTGCTCAATGATATTTATCCATTTACTTTTCACTCATTAACAAGTGAGCTCCTTGCCAGTCCCCTATCAAAATAAGGGTGGATATGACATGGAATTCACAACCGAAGGAGGAAGACAGACTTAAAAACAGATATTTGTGACACAAAAAGGTCAGTGCTGCAGGAGATGTTGAGGCTTCCCAGGTGGCTCAGTGGTAAGAAATCTGCTTGCCAATTCAGGAGATGCAGATTCGATCCCTGGGTTGGGGAAATCCCCGGAGAAGGAAATGGCAACCCACCCCAGTATTCTTGCCTGGAAAATCTCATGGACAGAGGAGCCTGGCAGAGTATAGTCCATAGGGTTGAAAAGAGTCGGACACACCTGAGCAACTGAGCGCACACCCACACTAGGAGCTGTTCAGCTGAACACAGCCAAGACTAGTAGCTTCACTCTGGGGAATGAGAGAGGCTTTTCAGGGAAGGATTCCTTTCAGCTGGATCTTGAATGATGAGAGGCCAGAGAAATGGATGGAGTATGGAAAACCTCTTCAATAAAAAGAGAAAAAAAATATTTTTACTCAAGAGTTTAAAAGTCGAGACTGTCTAAATTGACTTTTGCTCTGTTTTGTCATTCAGGATCATACAATTATTCTCCATTAATTAGATTCTTTTTTTTTCTTCTTATAGTTTTGGCTCTGAACACAAAGCTGCAGACAGATTGTTCCCTTTAGCCACTTTCTCCCATGATTATGGCTTTTTCCCAAATATGGAAATTGTGGTTTGAAGTGATAGTCAAGCTTGACTCCATTTGTGTCCCTATGCTTATTATGTTTTCACAACATTGCTCTCCACTTTGAAATGTAAATATCATTTCTCAACCAGATATCATTTATTTATCCTGCCCTAAATAAATAACTGCTCAAATGAAGTAATAAAATCAAGATTCTTTAAGATAAACCATCAAAACATTATTCATGCTAGTCCAAAGGGATGAAAGAAATTTAAAGATACACTTGGTAGAATCAATTGTATTAGACCATGAAAATGTTGATCTTGTTCATTTGTATTTGTATATTTAAGAACTGGAAGTTTCTCTTAGAGATAAACAAAGCACTACAATGTTTACAATGTCTTGATGAATAATATAATCGTCTTTAGGAAAAAAGTCACCACGTTTTGTGCCAATAATAGTTCAACTGAGTTATAAGAAGTATTAACATGTTTACTTAATATTTTGTTCAGTGAGTTGGATTTTTAAAAAAAAGAAAAGAACTGATTATGATGACAATTACATGCCTTTACACATTTGTTAAATTCATAGAATCATACATTTAAAAGGCTGATTTTATTGTATGTAAATTTTAAAACTTATATTAAAAATTCTTTTAACGAGAAGAAAAGAACTGAGAGGGAAGGAGGACAGAAAACAGACTTTCAGTTTTATCATTTGGAGAAGATTTAACTGAGCCCTTCCCTGACACTACTCTTGACTCCATTCCAGAAGGCAAACACTTGGTACATTTCAAGCAAAAAAAAAATTAAAATTAATCACCCTTCCAGCCAGGCCAAGAATGAAAAGCAGAAAAGTTGGGATTTGACAAGAAGGAAAGAGATCTAAGACAGGAAATTGACTTGGTCAGACATGTGGAAAAATCAGGGCAACTCACAAGGCCATTAAGGAAGGTCTCCATAAGACAGTCTCTGCTTCTGTACCCCGCCCGCAGCCCAGGCTCCCTCCAGCTGGGAGGATTTATTTCAGAGGAGCTGTGCCAGCATCTTCCAAGGGAAACACAATCAGAGCACGTTTTCCCAAATGATGCTTCAAAGGAGGTGCAGGTGGCATACTGGAAGCATCTTCCTCTGGATGGAGAAAGGAAGCTAACCTTAGCCAGTGCCCCTGATTTCTATCTAAGGAAACTGAACTCCACTGGACAAATACCCCAGACCCAAAGCTGAAAAGAGAAAGCCCAGTAAGAAGGCTTCATCTTTTGAAAACAATAGAAGCAGTGTCTTTTCTTGCCTCCTATTACTAAAAGATATTGAGAAGCAAACTCATTAGGATGGCCATTAGACACGACCTAAAGATAATGAGACTGAAAAGCATTAAAAAGGATATGGAAGTGGACTAAAATCATTGGCTAGAAGCCAGTGTTAGATCAAAACTGCACAAGGATTAGTCAAAGAGGATACAGACTAATGCATTACCCTAAGCCACGCACTTCTGTTAGCTCAACAGTCTCTGCAGCCTTAGAACTGGTTCTCACAGAGAGATCTATCATTTTACATGAAAAGGGGGAAAAATACATATGGCTAACCTTCCAATAAAAAAAAAATATATTGCTCGTTTAAATCCTAGTCTACCAATAACTAGCAATGTGACATCAGGTGGGTTATTTGTTTTATTCCTGCCTCAGTTTCCTCATGTGGAAAATGATTAGTGCCTCCTTCATGCTAGTTGTTGTCTTAAGTGAGCTAATATATATGTGAGGTACTTGGAAAAGTGCCTGGCGCATAGTGAGTCTATAAAAATGCTAGTTAATATGGTTGTCATATAAAAAACATTCCAGATTAGAACTGGTCTTGCTATGCCAATACTAAGTATATTCTGAAATAACCCTGAAACCTGATCCAGGTTTATGGACCATGCAAAGAGACTTATTTATAAAATTCCTGAAGTTTACTTGCTAAGCCATTTTCTAAGACTTCCATTGATTCTTTCATGACTTCTAGCATAACTTCCTTGAGCCCAGTTCCTCTATTCTTAGTTCCCAAGGCCTCTATTACTAGAATAATAGTGAAGTGGAATAGCCCTGTCTTGGGAGTCACATAACTCCCTGACTATTTAGCTGAGTTTTTTTTTTTTTTTCCTGAGTCACCTATCAAAGTCACTTTCCCTTCCTGGGCTCACAATTCCTACTCTTATAGGAGAAGATTCAACTAGATAACTCGTGTTTCCTTTGAGTTGTGAAATCTTTTCCAATGCCAGCACTTTAGGTGTTTTATTTTATTTTTTTTGTTTCTATGTTCCTTTATCATAACAAATATTATTTTCAAGAGTTTCTTTTTTTAATACTTTATTCTACTTTACAATATTACATTTCTTATTTGAATGTTTTTGTTACTGAGACAAAGTACAAGAGGACTTTGCCTGTGATCTAATCTACTTCTCCAAATGCCTCTGGGCATCTCTACTTGGATTCTCCCTGCAGGCTCCTTGACGTCTAGATGTGAAGGCAGGTTTTCTCCTTTCCTGTCATCTCATGCACCCTGCATTGTTTTCTTCCTGACATTCCTCAAAATGACCCCGCCATCCTCTCAGTCCCAGTGCAAAGTTTCAGATGTCCTGGCTGTCCTGAGGTGCATTGCCTCTCCACATCCCTCTTCCCAATCGCCTCCTGTCATCTTTGAGCAGCCTCCTGTGTTCAGGCTCTTCTCTGCCCTCCTTGGGAGGGTTGGTCTATATTTTAATGCACCTGCAGGTTTGGATTCTGTACGTCTGGGACAGCCAAAGATTCCACGTTTGTAGCAAGTTCCCAGGTGCCAAAACTTCTGGTCCCCCACCACACTTTCCAAAGCAAGGCAAGCAGTCTTCTAGTGAGAGTCCTGAAGTGCAGACGTTTCCCTTCCTAATTCAATTTTCAAGCTAGTATTCCTAAGCTTTGATCCTGGTCTTCCTTGCTAAAATATTATGACTTACATAATTTGACAGTAAATATAACTCTTCACAATTAAACTTCAACCTGTGTTTCTGCCTTAACTCCTACAATCCCTAGCCTACCTTTGATCTAATTTATCTAACTAGTCTACATTTAATCTACCTAGTTGCTTTTGGAATGTGTTTTTGCTTTCTACCTTCATGCCTTGCTCAGGTTTTATACTTGGCCATCTTCCTCCTTTTATTTTGTCTGTTACTCAAGATCTTATAACTCCTTAAAGATCTAACACAAATAACACTTAGGCCTTGAAACATTTCCATTTCCCTGAAAGTCATCCTCTCCTTTATTTTTTTATTTTTATTAAAAAAATTTTATTTTTACTTTATTTTGCTTTACAGTACTGTATTGGTTTTGCCATACATTGACATGAATCAGCCACGGGTATACATGAGTTCCCAATCCTGAACCCCCCTCCCACATCCCACCCCATATCATCTCTCTGGATCATCCCCGTGCCCCAGCCCCAAGGAAAAGGGAACCCTCTTACACTGTTTGTGGGAATGCAAACTAGTACAGCCACTATGGAGAGCAGTGTGCAGATCCCTTAAAAAATTGCAAATAGAACATCCTCTCCTTTAAATGTCCGTGGTGCTTCTTTTTCTTTTCATTTACATTCTGCTTTATAATTTACATTTATGCATCTGCCACCTCTCCCATCTGACCCAGAGTTCCTTTAGGAAATGCCTCATAGCAAGAATGAACTGTTTAGCACAAATGAACAGAAGCATTCCATCGGTAATTATCCACATTCATATAGGCTGAAAGTATGAAACAAATTCAAAAAAAAAGATCAAATAGCTTTGTACAGCACTGATCTGTTAGCTGTTATTGAGAGTGATTAGGACTTTTGGGGCTTCCCTGGGCGATTCAGATGGTAAAGAGTCTGCCTGCAATGCAGGAGATCCAGGTTCAATTCCTGGACCAGGAAGATCCCCTGGAGAAAGGAATGGCAATCCACTGCAGTACTCTTGCCTAGAGAATCCCCATGGATAGAGGGGTCTGGCTAGCTGCAGTTAATGATGGTGTGGAAAAGAGTCAGACACAACTGAACGACTAACATTAGCCTCTCTCTCCATTAGGTCTTTTGGGGGATCCTTCCCACCTTTCATTCATTTACTCAACATTTGCTGAGGGCCGCCTCTGTGTAAAACCACAGGTGAAAGCTGTGACAGGGTCCACAGAATAAGGCAGTATCCTGCAGGTCCTTGCTCTCTGGCGGTAGTGATGTGGTGGAGTGGAGGGGGTGTGCAAGTGGCTGCTGACGGCTTCCACCAGGAGTTGCTTGGGTCCCTGCCTGAGGCAGAGTCTGAGACAAGAGAAGCTGCAAGTCTGGCCTGTGACATAATTATTATGTTCTGAAAGCCTATAGCTCTGGAGATGGCATAGTTATTAAACAAACACCATGAGGATTTGTCTAGAAATGTGCTTTCAATGTAATTCCATCTCTGCATTTGATAGCCTCCCTTTCCAACATTTATAGCCACCACCTGTGCATTCATTATTCACCCCAGTGTCTCCATCTGAGGCCGACACACTAACTTTACGGTTCCTCAAAGGAAAACAGGGAGTTTCTCTCATGGACTTAAACCCCTCCATTCACTCATGAGCGACTCTGTTAGGAATTGTCTCACAGACACATCCGTGCCCCAAGTGTCAGAAAGTGTCATAGCTAATCACCAAGCTAAGTGGTGACTAGTCGGCTCGTGACGTCTACCTCTCCTGAACAATTATATTGTTAAAAATCTTAAGTATGTGATTCCCAAACATTCCTCTTTATAATCTGAGAACTAGAGAAGTTTAGCACTTGAAGGTAGTTTAGAGAGAGACCTGCTCATTCCTTCATGTTTTCCTTAGTGAGCTTAGTGCCAGAGAAAGTGAAAATGTTACTCAGTTGTGTCCAACTCTCTGCTACCCCATGGACTATAGCCCACCATGTTCCTGTCCATGGGGCTCTCCAGGCAAGAACACTGGAGTGGATTGCCATGTCCTTCTCTAGGGAATCTCTCCGACCCAGTAATCAAACCCAGGTTCCCTGCATTGCAAGCAGATTCTTTACTGTCTGAGCTACCAGGGAAGCCCTTAGTGCCAGAGAGAGGCCTTCTACGTAAGTCTTCTGAGTCTAGGGCTAAGTGCTAAATGGGCAAAAAAAAGGAAAAGTATATGTATCTCCTTTGTGATGTGTCAGGCACAGTTTGGTGCTTTAGATGATATATCACATTAAAATTGGATATTACCACCCCAATTGCAAGAGGCAGGTTGGTGCTTCTTTTTCTTTTCATTTACATTCTGCTTTATAATTTACATTTATGCATCTGCCACCTCTCCCATCTGACCCAGAGTTCCTTTAGGAAATGCCTCATAGCAAGAATGAACTGTTTAGCACAAATGAACAGAAGCATTCCATCGGTAATTATCCACATTCATATAGGCTGAAAGTATGAAACAAATTCAAAAAAAAAGATCAAATAGCTTTGTACAGCACTGATCTGTTAGCTGTTATTGAGAGTGATTAGGACTTTTGGGGCTTCCCTGGGCGATTCAGATGGTAAAGAGTCTGCCTGCAATGCAGGAGATCCAGGTTCAATTCCTGGACCAGGAAGATCCCCTGGAGAAAGGAATGGCAATCCACTGCAGTACTCTTGCCTAGAGAATCCCCATGGATAGAGGGGTCTGGCTAGCTGCAGTTAATGATGGTGTGGAAAAGAGTCAGACACAACTGAACGACTAACATTAGCCTCTCTCTCCATTAGGTCTTTTGGGGGATCCTTCCCACCTTTCATTCATTTACTCAACATTTGCTGAGGGCCGCCTCTGTGTAAAACCACAGGTGAAAGCTGTGACAGGGTCCACAGAATAAGGCAGTATCCTGCAGGTCCTTGCTCTCTGGCGGTGTGATGTGGTGGAGTGGAGGGGGTGTGCAAGTGGCTGCTGACGGCTTCCACCAGGAGTTGCTTGGGTCCCTGCCTGAGGCAGAGTCTGAGACAAGAGAAGCTGCAAGTCTGGCCTGTGACATAATTATTATGTTCTGAAAGCCTATAGCTCTGGAGATGGCATAGTTATTAAACAAACACCATGAGGATTTGTCTAGAAATGTGCTTTCAATGTAATTCCATCTCTGCATTTGATAGCCTCCCTTTCCAACATTTATAGCCACCACCTGTGCATTCATTATTCACCCCAGTGTCTCCATCTGAGGCCGACACACTAACTTTACGGTTCCTCAAAGGAAAACAGGGAGTTTCTCTCATGGACTTAAACCCCTCCATTCACTCATGAGCGACTCTGTTAGGAATTGTCTCACAGACACATCCGTGCCCCAAGTGTCAGAAAGTGTCATAGCTAATCACCAAGCTAAGTGGTGACTAGTCGGCTCGTGACGTCTACCTCTCCTGAACAATTATATTGTTAAAAATCTTAAGTATGTGATTCCCAAACATTCCTCTTTATAATCTGAGAACTAGAGAAGTTTAGCACTTGAAGGTAGTTTAGAGAGAGACCTGCTCATTCCTTCATGTTTTCCTTAATGAGCTTAGTGCCAGAGAAAGTGAAAATGTTACTCAGTTGTGTCCAACTCTCTGCTACCCCATGGACTATAGCCCACCATGTTCCTGTCCATGGGGCTCTCCAGGCAAGAACACTGGAGTGGATTGCCATGTCCTTCTCTAGGGAATCTCTCCGACCCAGTAATCAAACCCAGGTTCCCTGCATTGCAAGCAGATTCTTTACTGTCTGAGCTACCAGGGAAGCCCTTAGTGCCAGAGAGAGGCCTTCTACGTAAGTCTTCTGAGTCTAGGGCTAAGTGCTAAATGGGCAAAAAAAAGGAAAAGTATATGTATCTCCTTTGTGATGTGTCAGGCACAGTTTGGTGCTTTAGATGATATATCACATTAAAATTGGATATTACCACCCCAATGCAAGAGGCAGGTATCACCCCAATTTTAGAGATGAAAAAGCTGAGTTTCAGAGAGCTGAAGTAACTTGTCAAAGAGAACATAGCGAAGCTGTAGATGGTGCTCCATGCTCCTGAGACCTTTCTCAAGGGAAGACTCTACCTGATGATGAACAGCAAGGTACCCCACCAGCTGGTAGAATGAGAGAGAGGAGAAGAAAATGGTCTTTAACCTTAGAGGATAAAGGTATTCTTATTCCACCTTTTGGTGTGTCTCTGTCTGTCTCTTCTGATCTCTGAATCTTTTTGCTCTGTCCTTAAGGACACCCACAAAGGACCTTCCCCAGCCTTCATGCCTCCTGGTTCCTATCTTTTCTTTGAGATGGTATCTACTTCTGGATCTTCCATTGTTCCCCTGCCTCAAACATTTGATATACTATATGTCAAGCCCCAGCTGTAGTCACTCATTAAAAGTTGGCTGCTGCTCTTGCCCCAACAGTGCACAAACTGACATTCAAAATATGGGACTCATTTTTCTTCCTATCCACCTCCCTTTCAGAATTCCCATTTCCTGATATTTTTAATATCTTTGTTTTTTCAGTATCTTATGCCTACCTTCAATATCCTTCCAAAGACCATGTAAGTCCTACCTACTTGAAGACCTCACCTAACTCATTCACTTAGTAAAGAAGCATTTAATGAGCACCTAATATATGACAGGCTCCAGATACAGTTGAGAATAAGACAGAATCTGTGCCCCCATGGTGCTCACAGTCTAGTGGAGGGAATAAGTAAGTAACTGACATTTATATGATCACTCTGAAGAGAAAGCATAGAGCAGGGACAAGCTATTATACTTTTAAACTTTCCATACTGCCACCCATCCAGAAAGAGTTTAATAACTATCAAGTTGATTTTTTTTTTCCATATCTGAGAGAAAATCTGGAGACAGAATCTATTAGTGTGCCTTTGCACCTGTGAGTACCGTTGCCAGTGCTCTGGAGTCTTGATGAACTGGGACACCTCATAGGTGGTTGATAGTCAAAGGTCAGTCTCAGGTGGGAAAAATTCTTGGAGCCATTCTGCACAGATGTAAGCACAGCATGGATCAAGCAGCTGCTTCTTCAGGGACTGACTGGGTGGTACTGGCAGGAAATCCAATTCTCTGGAGCTTGAATGAAATGAACATGGCACACTTTAATGTAAATTTAGCTAAAAGCTGGCTGGGGAACAAATGGCAGCCAAATAGCTTGCACTGCCATAGTTGTAAATCTTCTTTTTGAAGATTGTTTCTCCAAGAGGTCTTCCCTTCAGTATCAGCATGTTGTAAACCTGATGAGGGCATTCAGTGTCTTGGGGAAATATGGCAGAATGTAATGGGAAACATTTTTGATCAGCTCTTATTTCTGTTCTTAATATTAAGGTAATTTTGGTATCTGGCTCAGGGTCTTATAAGGAGATAGAGATTGTTTTCCTGTTTCTAAGATAGTTTCCATATATAGGCACTTAGTGTGCACTCTGCTGTGTGCTGGGCACACACACCATCCACCTTCCTGACACACATGCCTTTACACCTCTGTAATGGTGCCCATACGTGCACTGCAGGTACAGTGCTTTGAGGCAATCAAGGCCCATCAAGAGTCCTCCCTACTTGTGGTTTATTTTCTGCTTTTAAATTCCATCAAGTACCATTGGAGAGCGACTATTACATAATGGCCCACATTTGGTAAAACCAGTTCAAGAGCAATTTATATGCTCAAGACAAACATATGCAAAATAGCACAATTTCCCGACAGCAAATTGTGTCAGGAGAAAACCAAAATCATTTTAAAAAGGAGTTCTGAATAGCAGCAAAAATAAAACAACTTTGTTTTTCAAAATAGGTTAACTTTAAAAATTCAAGAAATCATCTCATTTAAATGTAATAAATTAGGAAAACACAAGAATATTGTTAAAGTTTAGTGTATTTTGTACCAAGTTTTTGTTCCTTTATCGTAACATCTACTTTTTGTATAAGCTGGGAAACATATTATGTGATCAGATATTCTCTGTCTCTTTTCATCACAAATGCTAAATTAGCAATCTGAAAATATCCCAATGCTCCAAGCAAGCCAAAAAAAAACAAAAAACAAAAAACAAAATAACAAAAAACAACAACAAACCACAAAACCCTGTAATTCCTAAAATCTTTTACTAGTTGGATTTCTCTTCACTCCACCTACCAAAACACAGTGATATTTCAGGTTTCATTTTATAGATGGCAAAATGATTCTGTTCATCATTTCATCTAAATTATTTATCAACTTACCTGGTGAGTGAAATAAATACTGTAAGTATTTAAATGACATGGCATAAAATGATTTCTAGCCATTCCTTTCTTCTCTCTTTTATGGCCACCCAAAACTAATTAGGACCCACCAAAAGAAAGGGAATACTTGCTACTTTAAGTATGGTTTCTTCTCTGCCGATTTCATTTAAGATTGGTGGAACCATCTTGTTCTGTCTCAGTAAAACAGGAAGCCTCATAGAGGCCAGAACAGTCTTCAAGAAAGGCCTAAAGCCTGTAGTTTATCCAAGGCTTCCTGCCTGGAAAACTAGCGTAGGGATGCAGAAGGAAAGAAATCTTTTAACAGACATACAAAGACTTGTAGAGCAAGGTCTGCAGAGAAAACCTACCACTCAGAAATAGAAAGTACAAATCCATGGGCTTACATTTTGAAGGCTCCACTTGTCCAGTTGGGCAAAATTGAATTTAAATGTTATTCAGTTTTCAGAATTACTTAGAGAACAGGTAAAGGTTAAGGGACGGCAGAAATGCCATACAGTTTGCCAGCTTCTCACGTGTGGTTTATTGCCAGAATTTAAAATGAGAGAAGGTAATAGGAAGGAAGTACAAATCAGACCTGAAACATCAGTAAAATTTCCTTGGCTATTCCAAAGGGGGTCTGCCATGAGTGCCCCAAGAATTCCAGCTTTGCTAAAGAAATCTTATGTGGGATTTGCAATGAAGCTCCAAGAAAGGAATGAGAGCCATCCATGTTCTGAAGACATTGACCCTGGCCTGGCGTGAGAGTCGGGGTGGGAAGGGGTTCCCACTTCTAGCATATATGCGCTTTACTAGCTTGTCAGAGAGGCCCACTTTAGCTGCCTGCTGCATAGCAGGCGAGTAAAATCAAACCATCAGGGGCACCGACAGTCCTCAGCCGAGAGAAAACGCTGTTAGTGGCTACCAGCTCTCTCTTTACTGGGTCCTAAAAAACAGGCACAAAGCACAAACTCTCATATTCTCTTCTTGGTAGCATTGTGAGGAGGAGGTTAGTTTCAGTCTTGAGCAGAAAAAGTTCAGTCTTGAGCAGAAAAGTAGAACCTCAGAATAGTTCAGTACTTTGCCCATGGTCACACAGTAACAGAGTGACTTGAAATCAAAACTTACCTGGTCTGGTTCAAAACCCCACCCTAATGCCTTTATGCTCTCTCTACTCCTGGGTTCTATCACTTTCCTGCTGCCCTACTGTGGGTTCAGAACCCACACCTTCAACCTGTGCCACTCCATAGTGCAAACCAAGCTGCAGTTAGGGTCTTCGTTATCATTCTTCCTTTACTTCTTGCCCCTCCGTTTCCTCCCAAAGACCTTATTAGAGCCTTGATTTCTAAGAAGCAAGGGAAAATGAGATTAAAAAAAAAGAGATTGAAATGGATATTTCAATGATATTTCAGATTTCATATTATAGATGGAAAAAGGATTCTATTCATCATTTCATCTAGATTATTCATCAGTGTCTCAGGTGAGTTGAAATAAATACTAAAAGTATTTAAATGACATGGCATAAAGTGATTTCTAGCCATTCCTTTCTTCTCTATTTTATAGCAACCCAAAACTAATTAGGAACTGAAAAAAGTTCATAAATGGATGGATCTTAATAGTTGTAAGGAAAAAGGAAGAAATACACAAGCTCATCAAGACAGCAAAGCTTTGACTGACATATAAGAACACTTAAAAGAAGGCCAAATGTTTCTTTTTTGAAAAAATAGTTTTAATCAAGGTGTAGCTGATTTACATTTTATATTAGTTTCAATGGTACACCATAGTTAATTCAGTATTTCTATAGATTATAGTCTATTTACATTTATTACAAAACAATGGCTGTATTGTATAGCACCATACAATATATCCTTGTTGCTTATCTATTTAATACATAGTCATTTGTATTCCTTAATCCCAAACCCCTATCTTGTCCCTCCCCTTTCCCCACTATGTTCTATGTATGTGAGTCTGTTTCTTTTTTGCCATATACAATTTATTTTATTTTTTACATTCCACATGTAAGTTATATCACATGATATGTATCTTTCTCTGTCTGACTTATTTTACTTAGCATAATACCCTTGCCGTGCAGTTCAAAGGGTAATGAATCTGCCTGAAATGCTGGAGACCTGGGTTCAATCTCTGGGTCAGGAAGATCTCCTGGAGAAGGGCATTCTACTGTGGTATTTTTGCCTGAGAAATCCCAATGACAGAGGAGCATAGAGGGCTATAGTCAAAAGGATCGCAAAGAGTTGGACATGACTGAGCAACTACTACCTAATACCCTTCAGGTCCATCCATATTGGTACAAATGGCACAGTTTCATTCTTTTTACAGCGAGTAATATTCCATTGTACACACACTACATCTTCTTTATCATTCATCTGCCGATTGACACTTGGATTGCTTCCATGTTTTGGCAGTTGTAAATAGTGCTGCTATGAACATTGGGGTGCATGTATTTTTTCACATTAGTATTTTATATTTTTCCAGTTATATGCCCAGTAGTGGAATTGCTGGATTATATCATAGTTCTGTTTTTAATTTTTTAAGGAACTTCTGTAATGTTTTCCACAGTGACTGCACCAGTATACATTCCCACCAATAGGATACAAGGTTTCCTTTCTCCACATCCTAACTAACATTTATTATTTGAAGGCTTTTTAATGAAAGCCATTTTGATAAGTGTTAAGTGATATTGTTATTTTTATTTGCATTTTTCTATTAACAATGTTGAGGATATTTTCTTGTGCCTGTTAGCCATCTGTATGACTGAATGTATGTTCAGGACTTCTGTCAGTTTTTTTGACTGGGTTGTTTACTTTTTTGATATTGAGTTAGGTGGGCTGTTTATATATTTTGGGTATTAACCCCTTGTTTGCCATATCATTTGCAAATATTTTCTACCAAATAGGCTGTCTTTTAGTTTGTCAATGCTTCTTTTGTTATGCAAAAGTTTTAAAGTTTGATTAGAAGTGTTAGTTGCTCAGTCATGTCCAACTTCTTGCAACCCCATGGACTGTAGCCCATCAGGTTCCTCTGTCCATAGGATTTTCCAGGCAAGAATACTGGAGTGGGTTGTCATTGCCTTCTCCGGAGGATCTTCCCAACTCAGGGATCGAACCTGAATCTCCTGTGTCTTCTGCACTGCAAGCAGATTCTGTACACGCTGAGCCACTGGGGAAGTCCAAGTTTGATTAGGTCTCATTTTTAAAATTAAAAATTTTTTTTTTCTTTGAAGGATAGTCGCTTTACAGACTTTTGTTGTTTTCTGTCAAATGTCAAAATGAGTCGGGCATATTATATGTATATCCCCTCCCTTTTGAACCTCCCTCCCATCTCCCTCCCCATCCCACCCCTCTAGGTTGATGCACAACTCCTATTTGAGTTTCCTGAGCCATACGGCAAATTCCCATTGGCTATCTATTTACATATGGTAGTGCATGTTTCCAAGTTACTCTCTCCATACATCTCACCCTCTCCTCCCCTCTCCTCATGTCCATAAGCCTATTCTCTATGTCCGTTTCTCCACTGCTGCCCTTTAAATAAATTCTTCAGTACCATTTTTCTAGATTCTGTACATATGCTTTAGAATATGATATTTATATTTCTCTTTCTGACTTTCTTCCTTTTCATGTCTGAGTAGTATTTCATTGTGTATATGAACCACAACTTCTTTATCCATTCATCAGTCAGTGGACATCTAGGTTGCTTCCATGTTTTAGCTATTGTAAATAGTGCTGCAATGAACAATGGGATACATGTGTCTTTTTCAATTTTTCTTTCCTCAGGGTATAGGCCTAGGAGTGAGATTGCTGGGTCATAGGGTGGTTTTATTCCTAGTTTTTAAAGAAATCTCCATACTGTCTTCCATAATGGCTGTATCAGTTTACATGCCTACCAACAGTGCAAGCTGCTACTGCTGCTAAGTTGCTTCAGTCATGTCCGACTCTGTGCGACTCTATAGATGGCATCCCACTAGGCTCCTCCGTCCCTGGGATTCTCCAGGCAAGAAAGAGCATTCCCTTTTTCCCAGCATTTATTGTTTTTAGACTTTTTTTTTAGACTTACTTATTGCAGAATTTATTCATCTTCAAATTGCAATATCTACAAAGTGCAACAAAATAAAGTAAGTTCAGTTCAGTTCAATCTCTCAGTCGTGTCCGACTCTTTGCGACCCCATGAACCGCAGCACAGCAGGCCTCCCTGTATATCTCAGACTCCTGGAGTCCACCCAAATCCATGTCCATCGAGTCGGTGATGCCATCCAACCATCTCATCCTCTGTTGTCCCCTTCTTCTCCTGACGTCAGTCTTTCCCAGAATCAGGATCTTTTCAAATGAGTCTGACCAGTGTGATGTGATATCTTATTGTAGCTTTGATTTGCCTTTCTCTAATAATAAGCAATGTTGAGCAACTTTTCATGTGTTTGTTAGCCATCTGTATGTCTTCTTTAGAGAAATATCTGTTTAGGTCTGTTCCCCACTTTTTAATTGGGTTGTTTTTCTGGTATTCAGTTCTATGAGCTGCATATATATTTTGGAAATTAATTCTTTCTGAGTTTCATTTGCTGTTATTTTCTCCCATTCTGAGGGTTGTTTTTTCACCTTGCTTATAGTTTCCTTTGCTGTGCAAAAGCTTTTAAGTTTAATCAGGCCCTGCTTGTTTACTTTAGTTTTTATTTCTGTTACTCTAGGAAGTGGGTCATAGATCTTGCTTTAATTTATGTCATCGAGTATTCTGTCTATGTTTTCCTCTAAGAGTTTTATAGTTTCTGGCCTTACATTTAGGTTTTTAATCCATTTTGAGTTTATCTTTGTGTATGGTGTTAGGAAGTGTTCTAATTTCATTCCTTTAAATGTAGCTGTCCAGTTTTCCCAGCACCGTTGATTGAAGAGGCTGTCTTTGCCCCATTGTATATTTTTACCTCCTTTGTCAAAAATTAGATACCCATAGGTGTATAGGTTTATTTATGGACTTTCTATCTTGTTCCATTGGTCTATATTTCTGTTTTTGTACCAGTACCATACTGTCTTGATAGTATACTCTATAGTATACCATACTGTAGCTTTGTAGTATAATCTGAAGTCAGGAAGGTTGATTCCTCCAGCTCTAGTCTTCTTTCTCAACTGCATTGGCTATTCAGGTTCTTTTGTGTTTCCATATGAATTGTGAAATTTTTTGTTCTAGTTCTGTGAAAAATGTCATTGGTAATTTTATAGGGATTGAATCTGTAGATTGCATTTGGTAGTATAGTCATTTTTGTAATATTGATTCTTCCTACCCAGGAACATGGAATATCTCTCCATCTGTTTATGCTGTCTGATTTCTTTCATTAATGTTTTATAATTTTCTGCATACAGTTCTTTTGTCTCCTTAGGTAAGTTTATTCCTAGATATTTAATTCTTTTTGTTGCAACAGTGAATGGGATTGATTCCTTAATTTCTCTTTCTGATTTTTTATTGTTAATATATAGAATTGCAAGTGATTCCTGTGTATTGATTTTGTATCCTACAACTTTCTGTAATTCACTGGTTAGCTCTAGTCATTTTGTGAATACTATCTTTAGGGTTTTCTGTATACAGTATCATGTCATCTGCAAATAGTGAGAGCTTTACTTCTTTTCTGATCTGGATTCCTTTTATTTCTGTTTCTTCTCTGCTGTTGCTAGGACTTCAGAACTATGTTGAATAATGTGGTGAAAGTGGACACCTTTGTCTTGTTCCTGATCTTAGGCAGAATGCTTTCAGTTTTTCACCACTGAGAATAATGTTTGCTGTAGGCTTATCATATATAGCCTTTCCTGTGTTGAGGTAGGTTCCTTCTATGCCCATTGTTTGAAGAGTTTTAATCATAAATGAATGCTGAATTTTGTTAAAGGTCTTTTATGCATCTATTGAGATGATCATATGGTTTTTATCTTTCAAGTTGTTGATATGGTGTATCACATTGGTTGATTTGCTTATATTGAAGAATCCTTGCATTCCTGGAATAAATCTAACTTGATCATGGTGTATGAGTTTTTTGATGTGTTGCTGAATTCTATTTGTTAAAATGTTGTTGAGGATTTTTGAATCTATGTTCATCAGTGATATTGGCCTGTAGTTTTCTTTTTTTGTGTTGTCTTTGTCGTATCAGGGTGATGGTGGCCTTGTAGAATGAGTTTGGAAGTGTTCCTTTCTCTGAAATTTTTTGAAAGAGTTTTAGAAGGATAGGCATTAGCTCTTCTCTAAATGATTGATAGAATTCTCCTGTGAAGCTGTATGGTCCTGGGCTTTTGTTTTTTTGGGAGATTTTTGATCACAGCTTCAATTTCAGTGCTTGTAATTGGGTTGTTTATAATTTCTATTTCTTCTTGGTTCAGTCTTGGAAGATTGAACTTTTCTAAGAATCTATCCATTTCTTCCAGGTTATCTATCCATTGCCATCTGGTCCTGGGCTTTTGTTTTTTTGGGAGATTTTTGATCACAGCTTCAATTTCAGTGCTTGTAATTGGGTTGTTTATAATTTCTATTTCTTCTTGGTTCAGTCTTGGAAGATTGAACTTTTCTAAGAATCTATCCATTTCTTCCAGGTTATCTATCCATGTTATTGCCATATAATTGTTCATAATAGTTTCTTATAATCCTTTGTATTTCTGCTTTGAGTGTTGTGACCTCTCCTTTTTAATTCTAATTTTGTTGATTTGATTCTTCTCTCTTTTTTTCTTGATGAGTCTGGCTAAAGGTTTATCAATTTTGTTTATCTTCTCAAAGAACCAGATTTTAGTTTTATTAATCTTTACTATTGTTTCTTTCATTTGTTTTTCATTTATTTCTGTTCAGATCTTTATGATTTCTTTCCTTCTACTAATTATGGGTGTTTTTTTTTTTTGTTCTTCTTTTCCCAGTTGTTTTAGGTGTAAAGTTAGATTGTCTATTTGATGTTATTCTTGTTTCTTGAGGTAGGATTGTATTGCTATAAACTTCCCTCTTAGAACTGCTTTTGCTGTGTCCCATAGGTTTTGAGTTGTCATGTTTTCATTGTCATTTGTTTCTAGAAATTTTTTGATTTCTCTCTTTATTTCTTCAGTAACATGTTGGTTATTTAGAAACGTGTTGTTTAATCTCCATGTGTTTGTATTTCTTACACTTTTTTTTTGTAATTGATATTTAGTCTCATAACCTTGTGGTTGGAGAAGATGCTTGATACAATTTCAGTTCTCTTAAATTTACTGAGGTTTGATTTGTGACCCAAGATGTGGTTTTTCCTGGAGAATGTTCCATGCGCACTTGAGAAGAAGGTGTATTCTTCTGCATTTGGATGGATGTCTGAAGATATCAGTGAGATCCATCTCATTTAATATAAGACTTGTGTTTCCTTATTAATTTTCTTTTTTGATGGTCTGTCCATTGATATGAGTTGAGTGTTAAAGTCTCCTAGTACTATTATGTTACTGTCAGTTTCTCCTTTTATGTCTGTTAGTGTTTGTCTTATGTGTTGAGGTGCTCCTATGTTGTGTGCATAGATATTTACAATTGTTATGTGTTCCTCTTGGACTGATCCCTCAATCATTATGTAGTGTCCTTCCTTATCTCTTATAATCTCCTTTATCTTAAGGTCTCTTTTGTCTGATATGAGGATTGCTACTCCAGCTTTCTTCTGCTTCCCATTTGTGAATATATTTTCCCATCCTCTCACTTTCAGTCTATATGTGTTTTTATGTCTGAAGTGGGTTTCTTTAGACAGCATGTATATGGGTCTTGTTTTGTATCCATTCAGGCAGTCGGTGTCTTTTGGTTGGAGCATTTAATTCATTTACATTTAAAGTAATTATTGATGTATATGTTCCTATTGCCATTTTCATAATTGTTTGGGGTTGATTTTGTATTTCTTGACTATATAAATCCCTTTAACATTTGTTGTCAAGCTGGTTTGGTGGTACTGAATTCTCTTAACTTTTGCTTGGCTGAAAAACTTTTTATTTCATTAATGTTGGATGAGATCTTTGCCAGATACAGTAATCTTGGTTGGAGATTTTTCCCTTTCAGTACTTGCATATCTTTTGGTTCCCTTCTGGCCTGCAGATTTCTGCTGAAAGATCAGCTATTAAGCATATGGAGTTTCCCTTGTATTTCACTTGTTGCTTCTCCCTTGCTGCTTTTAATATTCTTTCTTTGTGTTTAGTCTTTGTTAGTTTGATTAATATGTGTCTTATTTTTTGGTATCATTTTCAAATTCCTTCATCAGAGTTTTATACTTTTCAGTGTAGAAATTTTTTACATTCTTGGTTAAGTTTGTTCCAATGTAGTTTATTCTTTTTTATGCAGTTTTAAATGGAATTTTCTGCTTTCTCTTCCTGAAATTTTATTGTTGTTGTACAGTGGCTTGCTGAGTTGTGTCTGACTGTTTGTGACCCCATGGAATACCCCATGGACTACCACACCAGGATTCCCTGTCCTTCACTATCTCCTAGAGTTTGCTCAAACTCATGTCCATTGAGTCAGTGATGCTATCTAAACATCTCATCCTATGCTCTCCTCTTCAACATTTTCCTTCACTGTTTCCCAGCATCAGAGTTTTCTCCAATGAGTCAGCTTTTTGGATCAGGTGGCCAAAGTATTGGAGCTTCAGTATCTGTCCTTCCAATGAATATTCAGGACTGATTTCCTTTCGGATGGACTGGTTTGATCTCCTTGCAGTCCTAGGGACTCTCAAGAGTCTTCTCCAACACCACAGTTAAAAAGCATCAGTTCTTTGGTGCTCAGCTTTCTTTATGGTCCAGCTCTCACATCTGTACATGACTACTGGAAAAACCATGGCTTTGACTATATGGGTCTTTGTCAGCAAAGTAACATCTCTGCTTTTTAATATGCTGTCTAGGCTTCTCATAGCTTTTCTTCCAAGGAGCAAGCTTCTTTTCATTTCATGGCTGTAGTCACCATCCACAGTGATTGTGGAGCCCAAGGAAATAAAATCTGCCTATATTTCCACTTTTTTCCCTATTTGTTTGCCATGACTGATGGGACTGGATGTCAGGATCTTAGTTTTTGAATGCTTAGTTTTAAGCCAGCTTTTTCACTCTCCTCTTTCACCCCCACCAAGAAGAGGCTCTTTAGTTCCTCTTCATTTTCTGCCATTAGAGTGGTATCATCTACATATCTCAAGTAATTTATATGTCTCCTGGCAATCTCAATCATAGCTTGTGATTCATCCAGACTGGCATTTCACATGATGTACTCTGCATATAAGTTAAATAAGCAGGTGCAATATACAGCCTTGTCATATTACTTCCTCAATTTTGAACCAGTCAGTTGTTCCATGTCCAGTTCTCACTGCTGCTTCTTGATTTGCATACAGGTTTCTCAGGAGACAGATAAGGTGGTTTGGTATTCCCATCTCTTTAATAATTTCCCACATAGTCAAAGGCTTCAGTGTAGACAATGAAGTAGATATTTTACTGGAATCCCCTTGTTTTCTGTATGATCCAAAGAATGTTAACAATTTGATCTCTGATTCCTCTGCATTTTCTAAACCCAGCTTATGCATCTGGAAGTTCTCTTTTCACATACTGCTGAAGCCTGGCTTGAATGATTTTGAGCATAACCTTATTAGCATGTGAAATGAGTGCAATTGTCCAATTTCGTTCGATTCAGTCGTTCAGTCATGTCCTATTCTTTGTGACCCCATGGACTGCAACACGCCAGGCTTCCCTGTCCATTACCAGTTCCCAGAGCTTGCTCAGACACATGTCCATTGAGTCGGTGATTCCATCGAACCATCTCATCCTCTGTCATCCCCTTCAATATTACCCAGCATCAAGCTCTTTTGTAATAAGTCAGTTCTTTGCATCAGGTGGCCAAAGTATTGGACTTCAGCCTCAGCATCAGTCCTTCCAGTGAATATTCAGGACTGATTTCCTTTAAGATGGACTGGTTTGATCTCCTTGCAGTCCAGGGGACTCTCAAGAGTCTTCTCCAACACCAGAGTTCAAAAGCATCAATTCTTTGGTGTTCAGCTTTCTTTATAATCCAACTCTCACATCCGTACATGGCTCCTGGAAAAACCATAACTGACTACGGACCTTTGTTGGCAAAGCAATGTCTCTGCTTTTTAATAAGTTGTCTAGGTTCATCATAGCTTTTCTTCCAAGGAGCAAGCTTCTTTTAATTTCATGGCTACAGTCAGCATCTACAGTGATTTTGGAGCCCAAGAAAATAAAGTCTGTTAATGTTTCCATTATTTCCCTTCTATTTGCCCTGAAGTGATGGGACTGGATGCCATGATCTTAGTTTTGTGAGTCTTGAGCTTTAAGCTGTCTTTTTCACTCTCCTCTTTCACCCTCATCAAGAAGCTCTTTAGTTCCTCTTTGCTTTCTTCCATAAGAATGGTGTCATCTGCTTATCTGATGATATTGATATTTTCCCCAGAAATTTTGATTCAGGCTCATGCTTCATCAGGCCCAGTATTTCACATGATGTACTCTGCATTTAAGTTAAATAAGCAGGGTGACAGTATACAGCTTTGATGTACTCTTTTCCTGCTATCTAAACATCTCATCCTATGCTCTCCTCTTCAACATTTTCCTTCACTGTTTCCCAGCATCAGAGTTTTCTCCAATGAGTCAGCTTTTTGGATCAGGTGGCCAAAGTATTGGAGCTTCAGTATCTGTCCTTCCAATGAATATTCAGGACTGATTTCCTTTCGGATGGACTGGTTTGATCTCCTTGCAGTCCTAGGGACTCTCAAGAGTCTTCTCCAACACCACAGTTAAAAAGCATCAGTTCTTTGGTGCTCAGCTTTCTTTATGGTCCAGCTCTCACATCTGTACATGACTACTGGAAAAACCATGGCTTTGACTATATGGGTCTTTGTCAGCAAAGTAACATCTCTGCTTTTTAATATGCTGTCTAGGCTTCTCATAGCTTTTCTTCCAAGGAGCAAGCTTCTTTTCATTTCATGGCTGTAGTCACCATCCACAGTGATTGTGGAGCCCAAGGAAATAAAATCTGCCTATATTTCCACTTTTTTCCCTATTTGTTTGCCATGACTGATGGGACTGGATGTCAGGATCTTAGTTTTTGAATGCTTAGTTTTAAGCCAGCTTTTTCACTCTCCTCTTTCACCCCCACCAAGAAGAGGCTCTTTAGTTCCTCTTCATTTTCTGCCATTAGAGTGGTATCATCTACATATCTCAAGTAATTTATATGTCTCCTGGCAATCTCAATCATAGCTTGTGATTCATCCAGACTGGCATTTCACATGATGTACTCTGCATATAAGTTAAATAAGCAGGTGCAATATACAGCCTTGTCATATTACTTCCTCAATTTTGAACCAGTCAGTTGTTCCATGTCCAGTTCTCACTGCTGCTTCTTGATTTGCATACAGGTTTCTCAGGAGACAGATAAGGTGGTTTGGTATTCCCATCTCTTTAATAATTTCCCACATAGTCAAAGGCTTCAGTGTAGACAATGAAGTAGATATTTTACTGGAATCCCCTTGTTTTCTGTATGATCCAAAGAATGTTAACAATTTGATCTCTGATTCCTCTGCATTTTCTAAACCCAGCTTATGCATCTGGAAGTTCTCTTTTCACATACTGCTGAAGCCTGGCTTGAATGATTTTGAGCATAACCTTATTAGCATGTGAAATGAGTGCAATTGTCCAATTTCGTTCGATTCAGTCGTTCAGTCATGTCCTATTCTTTGTGACCCCATGGACTGCAACACGCCAGGCTTCCCTGTCCATTACCAGTTCCCAGAGCTTGCTCAGACACATGTCCATTGAGTCGGTGATTCCATCGAACCATCTCATCCTCTGTCATCCCCTTCAATATTACCCAGCATCAAGCTCTTTTGTAATAAGTCAGTTCTTTGCATCAGGTGGCCAAAGTATTGGACTTCAGCCTCAGCATCAGTCCTTCCAGTGAATATTCAGGACTGATTTCCTTTAAGATGGACTGGTTTGATCTCCTTGCAGTCCAGGGGACTCTCAAGAGTCTTCTCCAACACCAGAGTTCAAAAGCATCAATTCTTTGGTGTTCAGCTTTCTTTATAATCCAACTCTCACATCCGTACATGGCTCCTGGAAAAACCATAACTGACTACGGACCTTTGTTGGCAAAGCAATGTCTCTGCTTTTTAATAAGTTGTCTAGGTTCATCATAGCTTTTCTTCCAAGGAGCAAGCTTCTTTTAATTTCATGGCTACAGTCAGCATCTACAGTGATTTTGGAGCCCAAGAAAATAAAGTCTGTTAATGTTTCCATTATTTCCCTTCTATTTGCCCTGAAGTGATGGGACTGGATGCCATGATCTTAGTTTTGTGAGTCTTGAGCTTTAAGCTGTCTTTTTCACTCTCCTCTTTCACCCTCATCAAGAAGCTCTTTAGTTCCTCTTTGCTTTCTTCCATAAGAATGGTGTCATCTGCTTATCTGATGATATTGATATTTTCCCCAGAAATTTTGATTCAGGCTCATGCTTCATCAGGCCCAGTATTTCACATGATGTACTCTGCATTTAAGTTAAATAAGCAGGGTGACAGTATACAGCTTTGATGTACTCTTTTCCCAATTTGGAAATAGTCTGTTGTTCCTGGTTTGGTTATAACTGTTGCTTCTTGACCCACATACAGATTTCTCAGGACGCAGGTAAGTTGGCCTGGCATTCCCATCTCCTTAAGAATTTTCCACAGTTTGTTGTGATCCACACGGTCAAAGGCTTTGGAGTAGTCAATTAAGCAGTAGTAGATGTTCTTCTGGAATTCTCTTGCTTTTCAATGATCCAGCAGATGGCAATTTGGTCTCCGGTTCCTCTGCCTTTTCTAAATCCCACTTTAACATCTGGAGGTTCTCACTTCACTTTCTGTTGAAGCCTGTCTTGGAGAATTTGGTAGTTTGAACATTGTTCGGCATTGCCCTTCTTCAAAACTGGAATGAAAACCTGACTTTTTCCAGTCCTCTGGCCATGGCTGAATTTTCCAAATTTGCTGATATGTTGAGTGCAGCACTTTAGCAGCATCATCTATTAGGATCTGAAATAGCTCTGCTGGATTTCCATCACCTCTACTAGCTTTGTTTGTAGTAATGCTTCCTAAGGCCCACAATATTTTATATTTATATATAGAAAAGCAACAGATTTCTGTATGTTAATCTTATATAGTGCAACTTCACTGAATTAATTTATTAGTTCTTTCCTCCCAACTTGGATGCATTTTATTTCTTTTTCTTCTCTGATTTCTGTGTCTAGAACTTGCAATGCTATGTTAAATAGAAATGATGAGAGTGGGCATCCTTGTCTTATACCTGATTCCATAGGAATGGCTTTCAGCTTTCACTGCTGAGTATGATATTAGCTGTGGGTTTGCCTTAATTATATTAAGATGTATTTCTTTTGTACTAGCTTTGATGAGAGTTCTTAATCATGATCGGATGTTGAGTTTTGCCAAATGCTTTTATTTCATCTATTGAAATGATTATGTGATTTTAAAAATCTGAAGTTGAGTTTATTTACAATGTTGTGTTTCTTTCAGGTGAATAGCATGATGATTTAGTATTTTTGATTCCCTTGTGGCACAGCTGGTAAAGAATCTGCCTGCAGTGCAGAAGACCTGGGTTTAATCTCTGATTTGGGAAGATCCCTGGGGAAGGGAAAGGCTATCCACACCAGTATTCTGGCCTAGAGAATTCCATGGACTGTATAGTTCATGGGCTCATAAGGAGTCGGATATGACTGACTCACTTTCACTTTATCTTTTTGCAGATTGTATTCTATTATAGGATATTATATATACACAGTATATATTGGGTGTAATTTCCTGCATTATACAGTAAATCATTGTTGCCTATCTATTTTAACATATATATGTTAATCCCATACTTCTTATTTGTCCTTCCCCACTCCCTCTTAACTTTGGTAAACATAAGTTTCTTTTCTGAGTTTATGAGCCTCTTTCTGTTTTGTTTATATATAGTTTCATTTATATTATTTTTTTAGATTCCACATATAAGTGATATCATGTAATATTTGTCTGACTTACTTCACTAAATATAATATTCTCTGTGTCTATCCATATTGCTGCAAATAGCAGGAGTTCATTTTTTTTTGGCTGAGTAATATAGCATTGTATGGGCTTCCTGGTTGGCTCAGTGGTAAAGAATGTAGGAGATGTGGGTTCAATTCCTGGGTGGAGAAGTTCCCCTCGGAGAAGCAAATGGCTACCCACTCCAGTATTCTTGCTTGGAGAATCACATGGAGAGAGGAGCTTGGCAGGCTACAGTCCATGGGGTTGCAAAGGGTTGTACACAACTGAGTGACTAAGCACACAATTATGATATATTTTGGTGTGCAGTTGTTTGGGTTCATCTTGTTTAAGACCCTCTGTGCTTGCGGTACCTGGATAGGCTTCCTTTATCAGGCTCAGGTTGTTTTCTGCCATAATTTCATCAAATGCATCTTGACCCATTTTTCTATCTCTTTCACTTTCAGGACCCTACAATGTGAATGTTAATATACTTGATTTTGTCCTATAAGTCCCTTACACTACTCTCATTTTTTTTTGGTTCTGATTGGGTAAATTCCATTTTCCATCTTCCAGATCATCGGTGCATTCTTTTGTATCAACTTGTCTGCTGTTAATTGCTTTTAGCGTCTTTTTCATTTCAGTTATTCTTCAGTTCTGACTAGATTTTTTTCTTATATTTTCTAGTTCCTTGTTAAAATTCTCATGGTGTTTATATATTCTTCTCCTGAATTTGGTTAGTAATGCTTTGAACTCTATCTGGTCAGTTGTTTATTTCTGTTTTATTACTTTGTTTTCCTGGTTTTTCTCTTATTCTTTCAGTTAAAACAAATTCCTCTGTCTCTAAATTAGGTGAAAGAGTTAGTTACCAATTGCAGTCTTGAAGGAGAGTCCTTGTGTGGGAGATTCCCTAGTTCAGGTTATGTGTGCTCCATTGCTTTGGTGGGAGAACAGGACCTCATATGAGCATGAGTTATGTTTTCCCCCAGTGTGTACTGGAAGCTTTCACTTTGGTAGAAGGCGGGGCTGGAGATGGGGTTCCTTGGTGGCTCAGAGGATAAAGAGTCTTCCTGCAATGTAGGAAATGTGAGTTCGATCCCTGGGTTGGGACGATGCCCTGGAGAAGAAAATAACGACTCACTCCAGTATTCTCTCCTGGAAAATCCCATGGACGGAGAAGCCTGGCCGGCTACAGTCCATAGGGTCTCAAAGAGTTGAACGCAACTGAATGACTTCAATTGCACTTTCAGGGCTGGAGATGGAGAGACACCAGCAAGATCCAGGTGTAAGTCAGAGCTTATCCTCTGCTCAGTGGTCAGTACCACTCTACTGGGGCTGGAGGTAGATCCCAAGGTGCTGGAACAGAAGCCCTGAGGTTCAGGTCTGAGTTGACCCCATTCCTTCTAAATGTGTGCTCCCCCCACTCCCAGAACCTTCACTTTGGCCCCAGAGGGGAGTAGTGGTGCAGCAGGAGGGACTGGTCTGGGCACTCACCATACATCTGGGCACAAGCTGTATTGGCCCTAGCCAGTTGACAGCCTAGACTGCTCCTGATGCTCTGCCTGGGTAAGCGCCATAATGGCTGCTCCAGCCCTTTTGCATGCCTGTCTGGGTCTGACCTGCCTTTGTCCCTCATAACTGAGTTCTCTTGGCCACTACAGCATCACTCTAGTGCTAGTGTAGATTTGTGCTGTAGATCCAGTGATCCAGTGGTGCAGGGCTTGGCATGGGTCAGGGTGCGGGCTGTGCCAGCCCTAGGTGCAGAGACTTGGAAGACCTCTGATGCTATGCCTGTGTCAGCACCAGTAATGGCTGCCCTCACCCACTCAGATGCTGTTCCATGCCTGAGTCACTTCCGTTCCTCACAGCTGAGACACCTCAGCTACAGCAGCTCTCACCCTAGGGTAGAGCTGTGTCATGAAGCAAGTAGGTCCGGAGTGGGTGCTCAGTTCAGGCTGGGGCCCACACCAGCCACTGGGAGAAACCAGGCAGTGTTTCTATCTGCATTCTCTGCCCTGTTTTGGGAGGAAGGGATCTGCATGGTACTCATGAATTGGCTTCTCACAACCTTCCTGTTAGTCCCACTGGTCTCCAGCCAGTCAAGGGGACTCATATTCCCAGTGTCTGACTCCAGGGTTGGGGTGCCCAATATGTGGTTTTAACCATTTATTCCTTAGGAATGATCTCTGCCATGTAATCTCTCTCTTCTCAGTTCCCTGTAAAGGGCACAGGTCCCGGAATGATGTCTTCATTTCCTACAAGGTTCCATGTAGATATTTTTTTACAAGCTTGGTTGTACAGTATTCTTTCTGTCAGTTTCCAATTAGTTTACAGTGAGAATTTCTCCTACATGTAGATGTATTTCTGATGGGTTCATGGGGTGGGAGGGGGTGAATTCTCTATCCTCATATTCTGCCATCTTTATGTCTTCCCCAGACAGATGTTTTTAAATCCCTTAGTCATAAATCATGTTAGAACATCATTCTTTTTTGTTTGGGCTAAATACATCTATGTGATAGTTTTATTTTAACATAGTCTGCTTCAATGCTGTTTACTTGTTGTTCTTGTTCAGTTGCTAAGTCATGTCTAACTCTTTGTAACCCCATGGAATGCAGCATGCCAGGCTTCCCTGTCCTTCGCTATCTCCCAGAGTTTGCGCAAATCCATGTCCATTGATTGGGTGATGTCATCCAACCATCTCATCCTCTGTTATCTCCTTCTGTTTCAGCTCTTGATCTTTCTCAACATCAAGGTCTTTTCCAGTGAGTTGGCTGTTTGCCTCAGATGGCCAAAGTATTGGAGCTTCAGCATCAGTCTTTCCAATGAATATTCAGGGTTGATTTCCTATAGGATTGATTGGTTGGATCTCCTTGCAGTCCAAGACTCTCAAGAGTCTTCTCCAGCACCACAGTTTGAAAGCATCAGTTCTTTGGCACTCAGCTTTCTTTATGGTCCAACTCTCACATCTGTACATGACTACTGGAAAAACCATAGCTTTGACTTTATGGACCTTTGTTGGTGAAGTGATGTTTCTGCTTTTTAATATGCTGTCTAGGTTTGTCATAGCTTTTCTTCCAAGGAGGGAATGTCTTTTAATTTCATGGCTACAGTCACCATCTGCAGTGATTGTGGAGCCCAAGAAAGTAAAATCTGTCATTGCTTCCACTTTTCCCCATCTATTTGCCACGAAGTGATGGAACTAGATGGCATGATCTTAGTTTTTGAATGTTGAGTTTTAAGCTGGCTTTTTCACTCTCCTCTTTCACCCTCATCAAGAGGCTCTTTAGTTCCTCTTCATTTTCTACCATTAGAGTGGTATCATCTGCATATCTGAGGTTGTTGATATTCTCCCAGCAATCTTGATTCCAGCTTGTGATTCATCCAGCCTGGTATTTTGCTTGATGTATTCAGTGTATAAGTTAAATAAGCAGGGTGATGATATATAGACTTGTTGTACTCCTTTCCCAAGTTAGACCAGTCTGTTGTTCCATGTCCAGTAACTGTTACTTCTTGACTTGCATACAGGTTTCTTAGGAGACAGTTAAGATGGTCTGGTAGTCCCATCTCTTTAAGAATTTTCTAGTTTGATGTGATCCACACAGTCAAAAGCTTTAGCAAAGTCAATTAAGTAGATGTTTTTCTGGAATTCCTTTGTTTTGTCTATGGCCCAGTGGATGTTGGCAATTTGATCTCTGGTTCCTCTGCATTTTTTAAACCCAGCTTGTACACCTGGAAGCTCTTGGTTCATGTACTGTTGAAGCAAAGCTTAAAGGACTTGAGCATTACCTTGCTAGCATGTGAAATGAGCCAAACTGTAGGGTAGTTTGAACATTCTTTGGCATTGCCCTTCTTTGGTATTGGAATGAAAACTGACCTTCTTGAGTCCTGTGGCCACTGGTGGGTTTTCCAAATTTGCTGGCATATTGAGTACAACTCTTTAACAGCATCATTTTTATGATTTAAAATAGCTCAGATACTGGAAAATTAAAAAATATTTTAAATTACTGACTTCAAATCTGTTAGAGTTTCCTTTTTTGAATAGATTTTTGAATTGCTTTCAGAAGGTACCCCACTTTCTGTAATATTGCCCTCTTAGATGCTGTTAGAGGTATATTTTTCTATATCCTCAACTTTTCCTGTTCTCTCCTTGGACACCAATGCTTTCCCCAACATTTTACCTTCATTTCCTTCTTTCTGTGCACTGCGGACACGTATGCACCCTTCCATTTGGGTGGAAGAATATGGAGATTTCAGGATTAACCTAACAATGAATTAAGTCCAGGCTCACTTTAATTTATATGCAGAATGGAAACTTCTTTTCATTTGATAAGCCTCCCCCATCTTTGTTAAAATGTGATGCTCTTAGTACCACGCATAGTAAAGGGCCAGAATATGAAGATGTCATATTTTTAAGTCAGCAGTAGATGGGCATTTTACTTCATTCACAAGATTGTTTTTTCCATTTGCTTATTCTGACTCATACAGTAGAAAAAAGGACTGGAAAAAAAGATCTGAGGTGTTAAAAAAAATAGTGACTTCAAATAGTAAAATTGAATTGATTGCTTTTAAATGTGTCACATAACAGCCCTCATTCTTCCCAGCACAGAAACCATTAGAGAAGATATTGCCAGTTTATATGCTGTTTCATTTTAAGCAATTGGAAAGTCATAAATGGGGAGAAGAGAACAGTTTAGTTTAGCCTGATAAATTTTAAGAGGGTCTGTGACTGTGACATCATCCTGATGCCCAAGGCTTGCATAAAGTGATACAGTTTTCATGAGTAAGTGAATTTGTTTGTTTTAATGGGGGTTGGCTTTGTTTTGGGGTTATAATTGATTCATTAAGGACCGGAAGTAACTCAGGTTCTGAGAAGTCGTCAATACCCATTTTAGCATGAAGAGTAGAAACACAGTATATGAGAAGTAACTTTGGAGAAGTAATTTATTTCCTACTATATTGGTAAGGTATTTCTCAATAAAACACAAATATTTGCAAACATCTAAGAATAATATTTGCAAGAAACTGGGAAAAAATGTCAAGACACAATTTCATATCCATGGTCTGCAATAATGATTTTAGTTGTTTTGTCCCCATATCTCATGCCAACAAAGACTGATTTATAAAGCATGTTCCTCAGTCCAGAACCAGATAATACTGAAGATAATTGCTATGCCTGGTGAGTTTAAGAGCAATTTCCTGAGACACCACTTGTAAAAGTGAAAGAACATGCATTGGAATGAGTGCTGGTCAGCTATACAGTAAAAGAAAATAAGGAATTGTTGCATGCAGTCTGCTTTCCAATATTAGTTTAAATAATAACTGCATTATATCTGATGATCTCACAAAACTTTTAATAGTGTCAATTTACTGTGTGGAGTCACAGTCTCGTTTTAAACTTTCTAGGCACATAGAAAAATCCAATCAATCATTGTCTAATTTCAAACAATTTATTTACATATATGATCAGTACTTTATCATCTAAAAGTGGGAGTTATTATTAAAATATAAAGCAGGATTTGGGTTTCTTCTGGAAATCAAATGCCATTTTTTTAAATACAAAAAGCATCATTAGTATATTAACAAGCATGTTATTAGATACAGAGCATTTTAAAATAATCCTGAGAACTGCAATATTATATTTTCATTTAAAGAAACCCATTAAATTTTAAAGAAAAGTTAAGTTTGAAGATTTAATATATAATCCAATTTTAGAAAAGACTCATACATTTTATAAGGAATATCTGAACCTAAGAAAAATTTTAGCTTGAGTTAAACCAGTGATAGTGATGTTTAATCTCACCTTAGAAAACTATTGTTAATTTGTGTTCACATTCTTTACACTATGTAAACTTATCCCTGCCTTTAAACTAATGAGATTTGCTTTTTATGAAACTGGCCAAAACCAAAAGAGAGACTGAGAAAATGTTTGGCAAATTAAAAAACTAACTAATTTAGGCCATTGTTTGGATTTTTTAAGAAATCCATTTCTTCTCCATTTATCTTTGACTTACTTACTTTGCATAAATTATCAGCCTCAGGTATTTGGTTTGGCAATCAATGCACAGCTAGGAAAAGTGAAAAACCATTTTAAAGATAAATCTAGATTTTAAAAGAAATCAAGATATTTGATACAGAGGAAATCTTGTCCTGGTAGGTGTGTTTGTCTAGCTTAAAGAAATGAAAATGCAGAGAGTTGTTTTCTTATCTAAATCTTTATTAGAAGAAAAAAAACAGATTTAAAACAATGAGTAACAACATATCTCAGTAAATATTAAACACTTCGGTTATCAAAGCTATTTAGACAAGAGGTCCCTAATATTTCTGCACAGCAGAAGCACACTGGTTACAGAGCTCAGACTGTCATGTGCTCATGTGAGTTCGTTTTTGGCATAAAAGAATATCCAAAGTCACAGTTAAATATGATAGTAGATAAACTGCTAGTAACGTACACAGTTGATTCTCAAAGCCTTCACAACTTATCACTGTGTGATTGACATTCCCTTAGGGTGATTGTTTTATGGACTCTTTCTATAACACTGAGCAACAAACTGAATTCATTTTCTTTCAAGTTAGCAGTACAAATAAAATTATTTAAAACTGAATTACAAATTATGTTCTTGTTCATATTAGCACAATAAAAAGTAAGTATCGTAAGTAAACTGATTAGTTCATATCAAAAGTTAGAGAATGGAAATATACTTAGTACACTTATGGACAATAAATCAAGTGAAAATGGAATTATTCAGTACACAGTATCTGTGAGCACCCTTTCTAAGGGGGTAAAGTTTCCCTTTGTGATTTCTTAAAGTTTCCCTTTCCAATCTGTGTAAAACACTGATAAATGTAGTCTTATACCTATTTTCAAAGATCTATCATAGAAAAGATTACATTTTAAATTCACTTTTAGTAAAAAAAGCAAACAAACCCAACAAGTGTCCTTTCAGGTTTTTTCTTGCGTGTAGTACACATTCATGAACGTCCACTAGGCGCAAGGGAAATTGTTTATGCTGCAAAATGTAGTCTATATAGTGAGACCATCAAACATAGTGAAATGACAAATGGTTTCCAACCAGTAAACTAAGAGGAAAACAAATGCAAGAAGACTTGTTTTAATCACTAAACATTGCAGGATTTTTTTTTTAAACAATGTTTGTAAACTTGCCCACAAAAGCTGGGTGATATTACACAGCCAGTAAGGCACTTTGTCAGAGAGGACGAAGTAGTAAAGGCTGGAGACTGACAGTTTGTTTAATAGGAAACAGTCTATACTTGGAGCAAAATCTGGAGTGGAGGGCTCCTTTTACCGATTTACTGTCAAATAGGAGTGGGGAAAACTTTAAAATCTTCTCTTTCACTTTGCTTACCAATTTTCCCTGCAGAAGTCTTTTAGCTGTAATTTAAAAAATATATTAGGAGTTATTAGTTTAAATAATGTATCATTTTTCAATCTAATATTTAAAACAATATTAACATATTCACTAGCATTTTCAAAACATCCAAGCCGTTCTCTTTAAAAATGAATTACCAAACAGAAGATCTTAGTATAAAAAATGTTCCGTGTTATTAACAATTCCCTTGCAACTTCTGATGGCTTCACATATTACAATATAAGCTTTGGTATAAAACATGCAAATCAAAGCCAACAAGGTGGTGAATACAGGGTTCCACGCACGGAGCGCGTATGGGAGAAGTGCAGCACAGACGCAGGAGCGGAGCAAAGGTGACGCCGCTGCAGGATGCCCCGAGTTTGCACATCTACTGCTTCTTGGTTTCTACGTTTCGCTTGTTCATAATCTTCATCAGAGACTGACTCATGTAATAGGGTTTTTCGGCAGAACCATCGTTTCTTTCTAAATCTTCCACTAGGAGGAAGAATGGCACAGGGTAAATATCAAAGCACAAGTGTAAGAGAAGTAACATCGCCATCTGCTGTATACTTGCTTTACAGCAGTCCAAAATGTTATTTAAAAAAACAGCACAGTTTGGCATCAACGTTACTGTAAACATAACTATGAGAAAACAATCAGCCCTTGTTATTGTGTCAGTAAGATAGTATCGCATTCTGTGTACCAGGTCTGATTCTGCCAATAGCACCTGTCTATCAGCTGCGCAATTGAGAAAACAAGTTTTCTCTTCTTTTAGAGAGCAAACGTAATTATACAAAAATCAAGAGATATATGAGGAATTTTTAAATTCACCTTCACATTCCTAAAACATATTATGTATTGAATTTGCCTTCTAACTTACTGCATTAATTCAAAATTGCTTTTGTGTTTCAAGCAACAATTTGTCTTGTTATTGTGTCAGTAAGATAGTATCGCATTCTGTGTACCAGGTCTGATTCTGCCAATAGCACCTGTCTATCAGCTGCGCAATTGAGAAAACAAGTTTTCTCTTCTTTTAGAGAGCAAACGTAATTATACAAAAATCAAGAGATATATGAGGAATTTTTAAATTCACCTTCACATTCCTAAAACATATTATGTATTGAATTTGCCTTCTAACTTACTGCATTAATTCAAAATTGCTTTTGTGTTTCAAGCAACAATTTGAGCAGTCTAGTTTTCTAAAAAGATTTGTAAATTTTCAGTATATTTCGAATTCTTGAACTGTAAATTTTGAGACATATTGCACCATTTCCTCCATTTTTTTACTGTTATTTAATTTCTTTCTAAGTGGCTTCTCTTACTGTTCAATGAATACTTTTACTGTGGCAAGTCTTCTGGTCTAATCAGCAGTTTTAATGTTAAGCATTTAATACATGGGTCCCATCTAGTACCAAGAATCTAAAAACAGAAGTTATGACTGCTAGCAATCTCCAAATGAATCTCCTTTGTCTTTCATAATTTTCTAATTCCTAGAACAGCCAAGAATATAAGTAGAAAATAAGCAACTAATTTCCCACACATTGATTTATGTTTTATTTATTTCCCAACTTTTATGTGCATCAGAATCACTAGAGAACTTTTTAATAATTCACAAGCGGCCCTACACCAAAATACTTACATCAGAGTCTCTTGGGGTAGGGAGCACAGGTAGCAATATTTATAACAAATTCTCAGAGTGATTCTGATACATACACAGAAAATTAAAAATTGTTTTGTTTCATCATCATGAATTTTTCAACTACTCCTAAAAGGGGACTTATTTCTTATAATTTTCAACACTTAAGATAGAGGTAACTATTTGACTAGATTTTTGTTGTGAACCTTGTATTATTTCTTTTTAATTTTTTATTCCAAATTGGAATATAGCCAATTAACAATGCTGTGATAGTTTCATGCACAGAGACGAGGGACTCAGCCATACGTATACATGTATCCATTCTCCCCCAAAGTCCCCTCTCATCCAGGTATATTATTGAATAAAATAATAATAACAACTATCTAGAATAAAGGTTGTCACTCTTCTCTGAATTATACTTCAAAGAGCATGAGAGTGAAGAAGGCTTTTGCCAAGATAGGAAGCCAAATGATGCTTTTGATTACAATCGTAAAAGAAAGTAAGCCAAGAATAAGATGGGGGCCATATAAGGACCAATATTTTGAAACTCTCCCCATAATTGGCTTCTTGTTATTAAGCTGGTAGGAAGTCAGTGACCCCACACTTCAGGGTCATTAAATAAATTACTAGTCATGTTAATTTATACATTTCTAACTCTTTTCTTGGATACATGGACTATATCCAGATCATGTTCTTTTTTGTCAGACATAAATAGTCCTTATACACAAACTTAGTGTAAAGCCAAAAGGACACTGTTGACCCAGTACATTTTCACACTGTTCGCCATATCTTATGCTCTTGTACACAGGAGATGGATAGACAAGGTATGTGGGTGTCTGATTCATGCTTTGCTCCACCAAGCAAAAGACTAAGGCATGGCTGCCAGAGCCTGGTTTGTTGGTCTGGTCAGCAGAGGTGAAGAATAACTTCCCTCCTGAACCCTTCAGGAAGAGAGCTCCTAATCCACAGTGTGCCCCTTGTAAAGGTACCAGCTGAGGTACCTATGGAGGGCTAATGTTTCCTTAGTGTAAAATCTGAAGTCTTACTATCTTTTCTCCTTTGTCACTGAAAGTTAAGCTAAAATTAAACCTTTTATAGAACAAACCCACATGATCTCTTTAATCTAGAAAAACAGGCATGCTCATAAAAGATTTAATCACTCTTCTGAAACACATCCATACCCATTTCCTATATGGCGGGCATATAGATTCATCTCTAGTTGCGTTATAGACAAAGGGTACGAATTATGTGGCCATCTCAGTTCTGCTCAGAATATTTTCATGGTGGTCTCAGGTTCATATTATTATAAATGATATTCTAGAGCTCAGATTCAACTTTAATTTCATGACAACATATGGCCTATGAGGTTTCCATGGTAATTTTTACCTAGTAATGCTCTCTGTGGAATCTGTATAACCTTAGCATCTATATGTTCATTATGGTCTTGAATCATTACTGAAATATACTTCCCAGGGAACCATTAATATAAGTTTAATCACAGTTTGGGATGTTGTCCACTTGCTTGAACAGTATAAATATAACCATAGCACCACCACATTTACAAATTTAGTACCATATGCTGGTTAACTATAAATCAACCTGTTTATGGCTAATTGATTATACATTTATAGTACTCTCAAAAATTTCCTGAATATCTTTTACAAATATACATTTGTAAAAAGAAAGGTCATCAAAGTGCTGCAATGGAAAACAGCATGCCAAGTTTAAAAGTTTGGAAACACTTTCAGCTATAGACTTTAAGAAAACATGTGACATTTAGAGCTTGCTCTTCAGCTGGAGCCACAGTCTATAAAATATCCTAGTTCTCAGAGGCTACCGTCATCAACTGCTTGATACCTCAGACAGTACCAGGTTCTTGCTTTTCAGGAATAGGTACTGAAATTTCACATTACTTAAAAGCATCATTTTCCAGTACAAATGACCTAATTTACAAAACTTCTACTTAAAAGTGAATGGCACTGTTTGCAGCTTTTCTACTTTTTCTGCTTCTGGGGAACTAGTTGCTTCTTGTTCAGAATTCCGTGCAGGGTAGGGGTTATGAAGTAGGGTTTTTCTGTTGATCCATCATTTCTTTCCAGATCTTCACCTGTATATGCAGCAGCCAAAGCAGGCAAAAGCAGCAAGCAGCAGCAGAATAATTATATGCATTTTTAGAATTTGGAGAGTTGAACAGGGAAAAACCAGAGAAAGCAGTGTTAGAAAGTCAAATATAAGACAAATTAGTGCAGTTAAGTAGTCAATGCTAGTCAAAGTTAGAAGCACTTTGCCAGGAAGCACTAAAACTTTGTAAATCCCACCCACTCCCCAAGAGGTTTATTTTGATAGTTTAAAGGTTAATAAGATCTTTAATGTCCTTTCAAAGGTGTTATCTTTAAATTCTGCAGCTGTTCAGTTCATAAAGGTAAACTGCCCTATCCTCTGAGATGAAGCTGAATAAAAGGTGTGGCATGATACATGTAGAGAATACTTGAATTTCAGAGTGGCTCGTAATGGTAATTCACACCCTAATGTTACAGATGAAGAAACTGAGACCTAGGGATGTGAAATGATTCTCCTAAAGTTGAAAGCTCTGGGGCCGTCAGCATGAGGTGAGGACCCAGTTTCTAGACACCTACTTCAGATCTCATGCTGCTAACTAAAAGGTGCCCTGTCCTAAATCTTTGCAGTTTGCCTCAGATTACATTCAAAAGCTAATGCAATGTCTTATGACTTTTGTAATATATAAGTTATATTCCTGCTCTCTTAGGCTAACAGTAAGATGATGGGTATTCACTGAGCACACATCTGCTGGGTGGTTGGGGAAAAAGATCAGAATGATACTGAGAAGCAAGGAGAAGTTTCAACAGAATTGAATTTCTTGCAGATACATATAATTCACAACTGATAATATCTCAATAAATATATAAATGCAACTTGATTCTGTTTTTACTAGTATATTAAAATATTATTTTAGCCTTTATTTATTATGAAATAAAGGATAAAAAATATTATATAAAACCATATATCATAATCACTTAGAATATATCTAAGTTATTTTTCACCATACTCTCTTAGGAATGGTTGGATTATTGGTTTATCAGATTTTTACAGTGGACTTCACAGTGACTTTCCTCAGCTACAAAATGAAAAGCTAAGGAGGAAACATCATAGATTCTGAACATTTTTGTTCTTTTTTCCTTAATCATATTTCTATGTCACATATTTTTGTATCATTATTACTTTTGAGGAATGGGTAGAACTACAGTATCAATCACATAATAATGATAATAGTCATCTACAAGTATTGTTTTCTCCTATCTTGGGGTTAGAATTCTCATTTATTTGTAATGTTGAAAGAATGCTATGTTGCTATAAAATAGAGTATTTGCAGTGGTTCGCGTTTTTAATCATACCAGTTTTCTGGCAGTCAAGATAATAGGTATAAATAGGTATGCAGAAACAACAACAACAACAACAAAAGGTACAGTTCCACACAGTCAGAATGTGGTTTGGAATATCATTTAAAAGGAGAATATTTTCCAAAGTTAGATGTTGCCCAAAGTAACAGCTGGAGAGGGAAGAGAAACACAATTTAGTTTCTCTTGTTCTTTATTATCAATGACAAGAATATTGAAGAAGTAAAAAGTTCACATTCAACACATGATGTTTTGAACAAGGCTGAAATCATACCTGATTTTTGAGAACTTGGCAATATAGATGAGTGGAATATAGTAATATCAACAAGTGCAAAACATTTCTTCATTCTCAATTTAGAATCCACTGTCAAAATTAAAATCCACAAGACTTGCCAAAGCTTCCAAAGACTGGAAACTGGTAGGTTCTAGACATTTCTTCGGATACATTTTGAGAAAACTTTTCAGTTACAAAAATGGGGAAGATCCCAGTGGGCTCTCCCAGTTTGACTCCCATAATTAGCATTTGAGATGAAAGCTCTCTGAACATTTGAAATCTCTGTCTCTTCTATGTCTTAAGCTACTTTATTCCTGTGCTCCTTCTTCCATCTCATACCTGAGCTGAAGTTTGCTCATGTAGTATTTTGTAGATGGCTTTTCCTAACAAACCACGGGGGTGCTAGGAAAAGATTAAACATTCCCGTTCCATTTAGAGCAAAAGGAAGAGCTTTGTGCACAAAGTTCTCCTGATTTCTTTGTCCAATTATTGAAAATTGATTTGTAAATGTTCAGAAAAGAAAAAGAGATCCAACCATTTTCTAGAAGATTTTTTCCTTCAATATAACTCCCTATGAAATATATATATGCATGTGTGTGTGTGTGTGTGTATGTGTGTTTGTGTGCTTAGCTGCTCAGTTGTGTCTGATGCCTTATGACACCATGGACTGTAGGCTTCTCTGTCCATGGGATTCTCCAGGCAAGAATACTAGAGTGGGTTGCCATGCTCCACTCCAGGGGATCGTCCCACTCAGGGATTGAACCCAGGTGTCCCGCATTGCAGGTGGTACAAACACACACACACACACACACACACACACACACACACACACACACACGGACATTATCTCCTATCCTGACCCCAGCATGCAGTTGGTGCTATGAATTATACCAAAAAACCCACTAAACTGTTCATTTTATACAGGTGGATCACTCAGTAATGCACTGTAATAGAATATTTTCTCTGCTTCTCCTAAGAGCAATGTGCCAGAGAAATAATCTCTCAGAGGGTATTAGCTGTAGGGATAACAAGCTCTGTTCTTTCATCTGTTGACCTTACTTTATCTAGGCTGAAGATGACAACAGATCAAGCTCCTGATGGGCACTGGATTCCCAGGGCTTTGAAGATGAGGTACTAATAGAAAACATACCCGTTCTGTGTATGTGAGTAGCACATGCTCCATAGAGGCATAGTGCAGAAGTCAGTGATGAAAGCCCTAATGAAATATTTTAACAATCAGCATCAGAGTTCATCTAAACATTTCCAAGACACGCTTCTCTATTAATCCTATCTAACCGTCATTGTGTTACCTAGTGTGAATTGGCTCTATGTATCTTTGAAATTGTTGCCAGCTTGGCTTTATTAAAAACTATAATGGCTTTCCTCAGAGTTCCCAAAGCCCAGCCTCAAAGCCCAGTTAAGTCTTCAGTTGTTAACGAAGCATAACAGAAGCCAATCATTACTACAAATTTGAAAACATTTTCAGAAATTAAAAAATAATTTCATGCTAACACCATGCCATGATGCCTGACTCTGCTGTGCTTTGCAAATATCATCTCTCAGCTGTTAAGTTTTTAAAAAGAATCTACTAGACAATGTCTCTTTCCAAATAAACACTGTTTTGCAATTGCAGCCAGATCATAGCAAATCCACAGCCAGCTAAAGACATGGGTGTAAACCTTTTCATTTTTGGTTATCCACTGAAGAGGGAAAACACATATACTGAAAACTTACAGAAGCAGATGAAAATTGTTTCAATACACATTGCATAGACGCTGAAGAATCCATGTGCAATTATGTAAGATCCAACAATCACTGTCTGTAAATGAGCAGAGAAAAGAATGAAGATGTCGTAAATTTGTCCAAAAGAACAATAACGCAGTTTTAAATGAAATCATGATAAGGAAGCTTTGAAGTACTCTTTGATGGAAAAGATTTCAATATAGAAATGTAAAAGATTCAATGATAATGCTTATGAGTGTGTTTGAACTGAGATTTAAACAAAATGTACCAGATTATCTGCCAATTTTCTTTTCACTATCCCTAATGCCTACCAAAAGCACCCCAGATCTAGGATCCTGTATACTGAGTAAAGCACAGAGTTTTTTGTTTTGTTTCATTTTTTCATGGAATAATCCTATTCTTTTTAAAATATTCATTTATCTTTGGCTGTGCTATGTCTTCATTGCTGCATATGGGTTTCCTCTAGTTGTGGCAAGTAGGGGTACTCTCTAGCTGTAGCGGGGCTTCTCACTGGGGTGGCGTCTCTTCTTGCCAAGTACAGGTTTTAGGTGCATGAGCTTCCATAGTTGTGGCTCACAGGCTTGGTTGCCCTGTGGCATGTGGGATCTTTTCAGATCAGGGATTGAACCCGTGTCTCCTGCACTGGCAGATAGATTTTTTTTTTTTAACCACTGAGACACCAGGGAGGCCCAACAGGTAGACTTTTAACTACTGGACCACAAGGGAAGTCCAGAGCATAGGAGTTAAAAGCACACACAGCCCAGGTTTAATCACAGCTCAGGCACTCAATCAACAAGTCACTTGATCTCTCTGTGCTTCCTATGGAAGATTGTTGGTGGGGAAGCAGAGAATGTAACAATGGTGTTTATGACACATGGATTGAGTGAGTTATTAATAATATACTGTAAAAGATCCCACAGGGTTCCTTCCAGGTCCTTTCCAGTGCCACATCTATCTCCCAGTTGTTGGGAATGTAGGCAGGTGGCTGATGACTCAGCTGTTTTGTTCCACAGGACTTGCTTTTGCAGAGAACTGCCTCACTCAAGGTTACACCGTCATTCAGAGGGCAACCTTTGGCCAACGGCTGCCTGGTGCAGTATATGGAGGCCTAGCGCCTGTGTCAGAAATTCCTATAATTATGTCTGAGGCTTCAACTATAATCGCAGCATGGGTCAGCTTCTTTTTTCGCCCAGCCCTGTCCTCCTCACTTCCTTTCCAGTGTATCTCCGGAGAGCACTTCATAATAAGCCCTCTGCTTGCAATCCTCTGTCTCAGGAGTTGCTTCCAAGGAACCCAAGCTTCACAGCAGAATGAGGCTGGGCACAAAGTAAGACTAATCATGTTAGCAATCATTATTTCTTCTATTCCTTTTTGGATTTTTATTTTGCCATCTCTCATAAATCAGAATCAATGTTGCCCAGTGGCTATGGAATGAATTGTGTCCCCTCAAAATTCCCACGTGGAAACTTACTTCCCAGTGTGATGGCATCTGGGCGTGGGGCCTCTGGGAGGCAATGAGGAAACAAGGATGGAGACCTCATGATGGTTAGTGCCCTTATAGGAGATGAGAGAGGATCTCTCTCTCTACCCTGTTAGGATACAGCAAGAAGGTATGCCTTTGCAAATTAGAAAGGAAGCTCTGACTAGGGACTGAATCTGTGGGCACCTTGATCTTGGCTTCTCAGTCTTCAAAACTGTGAGGAATAAACTCCTGTTGTTTAAGCCACCCAGTTATGATATTTTTATTGTAGCAGCCCAAACTTACTATCAGCTCTTACCAGCAAAGGTACCCAGTAGTAATTTAAAGATGTTGGTCCTTCTATAATCACTGGGAGTCTTTCGGTGAACAGTAGAAAGGCCAGGACACCTGGAGCAAAGGAATATAGCTTTTTGTCATAAAGAAGTTTTTCTTTTTTAAAATTTAAATTTATTTAATTGGAGGCTAATTACAATATTGTATTGGTTTTGCCATACATCACCATGAATCCACCACAGGTATACACGTGTTCCCCATCCTGAACCCTCCTCCCTCCTCCCTCCCTGTACCATCCCCCTGGGTCATCCCAGTGCACCAGCCCCAAGCATCCTGTATTGTGCATTGAACCTGGACTGGTGATTCATTTCTTATATTATATTATACATGTTTCAATGCCATTCTCCCAAATCATCCCACCCTCTCCCTCTCCCACAGAGTCAAAAAGACTGTTCTATATTTAAATCTGTGTCTCTCTTGCTGTCTTGCATACAGGGTTATCGTCTAAGCACCTGATAAATTTAAAAAAAAATTTTCATTGTTATTGTTATTATTATTACTACTACTACTTACCTATACAGCCAGCAACTAGAATCTTTCCCAGGATTAGTACAAAGTCTGTCACTCTATCCATAACTGCAATTCTGAGAATCAGAAAAAAAAAGTATAATTTTGTGTTTAACTTAGATATGTTACTAGACATTTATGAAAGTAAATATCCATGAATTCATTTTGATGTGCCTTTGCTGAAATCTTACTTAGCATTTATTAAATGCAAGAAATGAAGGAACCCAGGCATGACATTCTGACTTATTTATAAGGAAGTAAACAGAAAATGGCATTATAGGGCTGTTGGGTGCTATTGGTGGTGTCAGCCTCCCTCACTCTAATTTGAGGACTATAGACACCCTGCATCCTGAGGATGGCTGCACTGGTTCTCTGATTTTGTTCACTCAGACTCTGTCAATTTTGGGAGAAAAGAAAAGAAAAGTCAGAAACGTGATGATAGTGTTTGTGTGGGGAATTTCTTGAGCATAGGGTATAATAAAGATGAGTGAGTGCCAGTGGGTATAAAGGTATAGATGGATGATGGGAGCAACAATTCAAAGACATACAAAGAAATTAAAGGTAGGAAGGAGAAGATTTAAATCTTTTAAAATAAAAGAGAAGATTCATGTCTAATAAAACCACCAACATGTGATATAAGATGCTCAAGATTCACCAAACCATCCACTGCAGTGCTCAACCTGCTTACTTACTTTAAAATATTTCTCATCAGCAGATTGAAAGCATCTCTTGCTGACCTGCAGAAGTTTTTGCCGTATATTGCCATCTGAGGAAGACAGTTGATATTATTCTGATAAATTAACAAGACTAACAGACAATCCAATGACAGGAACATTAATTAATTCTCTGTCACCCATACAGTTACTCTCATTCACCTTTCTAACCTTTGGGCTTATGGGAGGTTTGGGAACCATGTATCCTCAATTCTGCACAAGTCTCAGAGTCATTGACAATAAGGTATATTTCAGTTGCTATTTTCTCTTAATTCCATGGGAAATACACAAATTGAAACAGAGGTTCAGTTCAGTCCCTCAGTCGTGTCCAAGTCTTCGTGACTCCATGAACCACAGCACACCAGGCCTCCCTGTCCATCACCAACTCCCAAAGTCTACCCAAACCCATGTCCATCGAGTCGATGATGCCATCCAACCATCTCATCCTCTGTCGTTCCCTTCTCCTCCCGCCCTCAATCCTCCCCAGCATGAGGGTCTTTTCAAATGAGTGAGCTCTTCTCATCATGTGGCCAAAGTAAACAGAGGTAGATCTTCTCAAATCCCAGGTCACAGCTTGTCTTTGAAGGGTTTGGCTATGATGTGTTGCTGAATAGGTGAAATGTTGTAGCATTCACATTAAAAATTACTCTCAGGAAACCCTGTGCTTCCAATACACACTGGCTTTATTGATTAAGAGGCTCAATAAAATATTCTCACTGGAGTTATATAAATGACTCTTTGAATATCCATAACTATTTGAATCACCCCATTAGATCCTATATCACTGTGATAATCAAGTGTTAATAAGGTTGTAGTTGCTAAATTTTAGAACAATATTTTTGGATCCCCTATTTTAAAAAAAATCTCTAGAAGCCTCCATATTCCTATTGGAAATAAGTAACAAATTCAGTTACATTATCAATTCCCATACATTTCAAAATAAGAAACATAAAAAGAAACAGACTCTTCCTTAAAGATTTGTAAATCCCAGAATTAGAAGAATATTTTCTTTTCATTGTGAAATCTAGATTAATTAAGCTTCCCTCCCATGAAAGTATGTCAAAGACAAATAATATTATTTTCAATCTAGCACATTTTTATATTTCTAAGGGAAATACTTTGCCAACTAAGGTCCGTCTAGTCAAGGCTATGGTTTTTCCTGTGGTCATGTATGGATGTGAGAGTTGGACTGTGAAGAAGGCTGAGCGCTGAAGAATTGATGCTTTTGAACTGTGGTGTTGGAGAAGACTCTTGAGAGTCCCTTGGACTGCAAGGAGATCCAGTCAGTCCATTCTGAAGGAGATCAACGCTGGGATTTCTTTGGAAGGAATGATGCTAAAGCTGAAACTCCAGTACTTTGGCCACCTCGTGAGAAGAACTGACTCACTGGAAAAGACTCTGATGCTGGGAGGGATTGGGGGCAGGAGGAGAAGGGGATGACCGAGGATGAGATGGCTGGATGGCATCACGGACTCGATGGATGTGAGTCTGAGTGAACTCTGGGAGATGGTGATGGACAGGGAGGCCTGGCGTGCTTCGATTCATGAGGTCGCAAAGAGTTGGACACGACGGAGCGACTGAACTGAACTGAACCGAAGGGAAATAATGAGCTTCCCAGGTGGTGCAGTGGTAAAAGAATCTGCCTGCCAATGCAGGAGATACAGGTTTGATCTCTGGGTCAGGAAGATCCCCAGGAGGAGGAAACGGCAACTCACTCCAGTATTCTTGACTGGAGTATTCCATGGACAGAGGAGCCTGGAAGGCTGCAGTCCATGGGGTTGCAAAGAGTCAGACACGACTGAGGGTAGAAACACACAAGGGAAATAAGATTTTCCCTCCTCATAAAGGTATTGAAGGTAATAATGAAGTATAGTTAAGTTACTATCTCAGCTAGGAAAGCATAGCCCTGAATCATGCATTGGAATCACAAATTCTTGTATCAACATGGTGATAAATTCAACTGCTTGATGTACAAGTGCTTTTGAGATGGAAATATAGACATGGGGTTTGGGTTTGCAAAGAAGTTTAGTAAATAAAAATAATCTACTTACCATAACATAGGCATTTCTGTTCAAAAACTTTACTGCTTTTTCCAAACACCAGAAACAGCATCTCAGGCAGCATTTTAGGAATTTAGAAAGGTTGCTCTTGGCCTCTATGAGAAGGAGATATTTAAACCTATTAATGATTTGTAGACTCTATAAATAAAAATAATAGTAAAATTTTAAATGGGCTTTTCAATTTAACTGTAGTAAAGTATATATAAAATTTACCATTTTAACCATTTTTAAGTTGATAACTCACTAGCATTAAGTACATTCACAGTATTGTGAAACTGCTATCACTATCAATTTCTAGAACTTTTCATCATCTCATAGAAACTCTGTACCCATTAAAACAATAACTCCTCATTCTCCCCTTCTCCAAGTCCCTGGTAACCTCTATCATACTTCTGTTTGTATGAATTTGTATCTTCTGGATACCTTATATAAGTGGAATCTTACAATATTTAACCTTTTGTGTCTTGCTTATTTCACTTAACATTAAGTTATGAGGATCCATCTATTACATTTATTTTTGGAGCTGAATAATATTCTGTTGTACATATGTATGTGTGAGTATATGTGTGTATGCATGTGTGTGTATATATGCATATACACACACACAAATAATTTTGTTTTTTCTTTTATCTGTTAATGGAAATTTGGGTTCTTTCTATCTTTTGGCTACTGTGAATAATGCTGCTATGAATATTGGTGCCCAAGTATTAATTTGAGTCCCTGCTTTCAACCCTTTTGAGTATATATCTAGAAGTGGAAATGCTGGATCACATGGCAATCATATTTTTAACTTTTTAAAGTTAAAATAGTTTAACTTTTCCACAGTGGCAATATGATGTTACATTACTACCAGCAATATACAGGTGTTCCAATTTATCCTCAACCTACAAACATATTATTTTTTATTTTTTGATAGTAGCCATTCTATTGGGTATGAAGTGATAGCTTATTATGTTTTTTATTTGCATTTCCAAAATGACTAATATTGAGCATCCTTTCATGTATTTATTCACCACTTATATACTTTCTTCAGAGTGCTATCTAGGCAAATCATTTGCAGGAGGGACAAAGATGGTAACAAGGAGGCTCCTGAACTTCCCTCCTCCCACAGATGCACCAAATGTATAACTACACTGGGAGCTATTTCCTTTGAGAGAAATCCAGAAACAGGCTGAGTGACTTCTTCACATCAGGCAACTTAAAAAATCTAACAATGAAACTGTAGGAAAGGCTGAGACACACTCACCATAAACCCTACCCCTGGCACAATGCCATATAACCAGGACAATACCCCCAACTCTCAGCTTCTCCCTGAGGAGTAAAGGGTTTGAGCAGCATATCAAGGATTCCAACTTTCAAGATTCCCATCCAAGAGACAGGCCCCCAAAACATTTAGCTCTGAAGCCAAAGAGGCTTATGCCCACAAATTCTATGGGACTATAAAAACAACTATAGCAATCACAGAGACTAGCAAAGAGAAAGCAGGCAAAAATGCACATCTTCCAGTCTTTTCCTGGGAAGGGACTGAGTACATACTTTATAACATCCTGCCTAAAAGTTGAATTTCTAATTTGCACACTCTAGATCTACCTGTGGTCCTGCAAGGAGCTAGGGGGAGCAGGTCACCAACTTCTGTTTGGAAGGAGCTTGTACACAGGCCTGGTGACCCAGCTTTGTGTAGCTCTAGATAGGGCTTTTACTTATGAGTCTCACGGGACTGTAGTAAACAAAAAATCAGGTTTTAAATGGTTAAGGAGTGCCCTACCATCACTAACCACTACCATGGTTATATATCCTGGCTGAGTTCTGAGGAAGCAGGCAAAAGCTTCCCTCCTAGTTTCTCCCTGAAAAGGGCTTAACTACATACTTTTCCAGCTGATGTCTGAGGGTTTAGCTTCTAATCAGCCTTGTCTAGATTCTGATTGTGACCCTTCCCTTTGGGACACCGACAGGTCTAGTTACACTTTTAGCTATTAAGAGCTACTTAACTATGGTGGCTAGGACAATCAGAAAGATTTGAGAGAATAAGAAGCTTGGGCTGGGCTGATTAATGAAGCTCATTTCCTACATGAGACTAGTCTGTCAAATTGGGGAAAATGGCTGCTTTATCTAATGCACAGAAACAAATACAGAGAGTGAAGGAAAAAAATGAAGAAACAAAGGCATATGTTCCAAAGAAACAAAGAAGATATATTTCCAAAACTGGCATTTATGAAACAGAGATCATTGACTTACCCAATACAGAATTCAAAACAATGGTCATAAAGATGCCTCCCATGGTCAGGGAGCAATGAATGAACAAAATGAGAACTTCAGTAAAGAGAGAGAAAATTTATAAAAGTCAAACCGAATTTATAGAGCCAAAAATTACAATAATTGGACTGAAAAATTAAATAAAGGAATTCAACAGCACACTAGATCTAGTGAAAGTAAGGATCAATGAATTCAAAGACAATGCAGTGGGGTTATCCAGTTAGAGAAAGCATGAAGTTATAAGAGAATAATGCAACACCATCAAGCAGACCATTATATATATTACAGAGGTCTCAGAGGGAGAAGAGAGCAAAACGGGGCAGAAAACATATACAAAAAAATAATGACTGAAAATTTCCCTAGCCTGGATAAACAGACATCCAGATCCAGAAAGTTTAAAGAATACCAATCTAAAGAGATCCACATTGAATCATATAAAGTTAATTTTGAAAAGTCAGGTAAAGGCAGCAGGAAAGAAGGAACTTCTTATATACAAGGAAATCTCCATAAGAATATAAGCATATTTTTCAGCAGAAACTTTGCAGGCCAGAATGAAGTTGAATAATATATTAAAAGTGTTGAAAGGAAAATCTGCCAACCAAGAAACTATCTATGTGGCAAAGTTATCCCTCAATATTGAAGGAGAGGTAAGAGTTTTCCAGACAAACAAAAGCAAAGCTAAGAGTTCATCACTAATAAAATAGCCTTACAAGAAATATTAAAGGGAATTCTTTAAGCTGAAACAAAAGGATGCTAACTAGTAACATGAAAATATATGAAAGTATAAAACTCACAAAAGGTAAATATAAACTTAAATTCAAAATGCTCTAAAATTTTAATCAGTTAGAACTATAGTATAAAGGTTAAGACAAAGTATTAAAAGGACTTTTTAATGTATAACTAAATAACTTGTTAATGGATACACAACATAAAAAGATGTAAACTGTGATATCAAAAACATTGTAGCCTAAAATATAGGTGCATAGGGGATATAAAAGGGTAGAGTTTTGTATGCATTACTAATTCACTTGTTATCAGCTATAAGATATTTTAACTATAAAGTATTTAGTTATTATACTGCTTTTGTGTTCAGTAGTAGCTGACTCTTTGTAATCCCATGGACTGTAGCCCTCCAGGTTCCTCTGTCCATGGAATTTTCCAGGCAAGAATACTGGAGTGGGTTGCTATTTCCTTCTCCTTTAGTTATTATAACTATAATATATTTTACATAAGACTTACAATAACCACAGAGTAGATACAAGAAAGGAATTAAAAGATACCACATATAAAATGATAAAATCACCAAGAAAGAGAAGAAAAAACAAAAAACTTTAAAACAGCCAGAAAACAGTTAACAAGATAGAAATAAGTAAATCTATAACTTTCAATAATTACAACTATGAAAATGAATTAAATTTTCCAATCAAAAGACAGAATGGCTGAATGAAAAATTTTAAAAAGATTCAAGTATATGTTACCTACAGGAGCCTCATTTCACCTTTAAAGACATACTTAGACCAAAAGTGAAATATTAGAAAAAGATTTTTCCATGAAAATGGAAGCCAAAAGAAATCAGGAGTACCTGTATTTGTGTCAGTCAAAATAGACTTTAAACCAAAAGCTGAAACAAGGCACAAAGCTCATTCAGTTCAGTTCAGTCTCTCACTCATGTCCAACTCTCTGTGACTCAATGGACTGCAGCACACCAGGGCTCCCTGTCCATCACCAGCTCCCAGAGTCCACTCAAACCCATGTCCATTGAGTCAGTGATGCCATCCAACCATCTCATCCTTTGTCACCCCTTCTCCTCTTGCCTTCAATCTTTCCCAGCATCACGGTCTTTTCAAATGAGTCAGTTTTTTGCATCAGGTGGCCAAAGTATTGGAGTTTCAGCTTCAGCATCAGTCCTTCCAATGACTATCCAGGACTGATTTCCTTTAGGATGGACTGGTTGGATCTCTTGCAGCCCAAGGGACTCTCAAGAATCTTCTCCAAAATCACAATTCTAAAGTGTCAGGTTTTTTTTTTTAAATTAAATTTATTTATTTTAATTGGAGGCTAATTACTTTACAATATTGTATAATCCTACAAGATTTTATAGTGGTAAGTTCCTTGACATTGGCTTTGGCAATGACTTTTTAGATTTTACACCCAAAAAAGGCAAATGCAACAAAGGCAAAACTAAACAAGTAGGCTATATTAAACTAAAAAGCTTCTGCATAGCAAGAAAGCCATCAAAAAAATGAAAAGGCAACCTACTGAATGGGAGAAAATATTTGCAAACCACATGTGATAAAGGGTTAATATTCAAAATATACAAAGACTTTATAGAATTCAAAAGTAAAAAACAAATAACCAAATTAAAAATGTGTAAAGAACCAGAATAGATGTTTCAAAGAATATATACAAATGGCCAGTAGCTGCATGAAAAGGTGTCCAACATTACTTATATCAGATATATGCAAATCAAAACCTCAATGAGATGTCACCTCATATTTGTTCACATATCTGCTATCAAAAATACAAGAGATAACAAGTATTGGTAAGAATGTAGTGAAAAGGGAACCCTTGTATCCTGTTGGTATGAATGTTAATGTTAATTGATGTATCCACTATGGAAAACAGTATGGAGGTCCCTTAAATTAAAAATAGGACTGTCATATGATCCAGCAATTCTAATTCTGTATGTATAATTAAAGGAAACAAAATCACTATCTTGAAGAGATAATTGTATTCCAGTGTTCATTGCAGCATTATTTACAGTATCCAGTGTATGAAAGCAACCTAAATGCTATTCAGTTCAGTTCAGTTCAGTTGAGTCACTCAGCTGTGTCCAACTCTGCAACCCCATGAATCACAGCATGCCAGGCCTCCCTGTCCATCACCAACTGCCAGAGTTTACACAAACTCATGTCCATCTAGTCGGTGATGCCACCCAGCCATCTCATCCTCTGTCGTCCCCTTCTCCTCTTGCCCCCAGTCCTCCCCAGCATCAGGGTCTTTTCAAATGAGTCAGCTCTTTGTGTCAGGTGGCCAAAGTATTGGAGTTTTAGCTTCAGCATCAGTCCTTCCAATGAACATCCAGGACTGATCTCCTTTAGAATGGACTGGCTGGATCTCCTTGCAGTCCAAGGGACTTGTAAGAGTCTTCTTCAACACCACAGTTCAAAAGCATCAATTCTTCAGTGCTCAGCCTTCTTCACAGTCCAACTCTCACATCCATACATGACCACTGGAAAACCATAGCCTTGACTAGATGGACCTTTGTTGGCAAAGTAATGTCTCTGCTTTTTAATATGCTATCTAGGTTGGTCATAGCTTTCCTTCAAGGAGTAAGCATCTTTTAATTTCATGGCTGCAATCACCATCTGCAGTGATTTTGGAGCTCCCAAAAATAAAGTCTGACATCTATTCCCCATGAAGTGATGGAACCAGATGCCATGATCCTAGTTTATTAGGTACATCAATCAATAAAGTATAGTATATATACACAATTGAATATTATTCAGCAATAAAAAGAAAGAAATCTTACCTTTGCAATAACATGGATGAACCTGAAGTGCATTATGCTAAGAGAGGTAAGCCAGACAAAAACAAATATGCATGGTATTGCTTATACATGGGGGAAAGATTATAATGCATATAAACTGAACAGAATGGTGGTTATCACATGCTGGGCATGGAAGAAATTGGGAGAGGCTTGTAAACTTTTAGCTATAAGATAAATAGGTTTTAGGATATAATGCAAAACATGACTACAGTTCATAATACTGTATTGTATATTGAAATTTTCAAGGAGAGTAGAACCTAAGCATGCTCACCAAAAAAAGGAAAAAATGTCCCACCTTAAATGTGGGGATCCTTTCATAATGTGTATATGCATTAAATCATCATTTGTACACTTAAAAAATACAATTTTATACCTCAAGCTGAAAAAATTTTACTTAAAAAATCCTTTGCCCATATTGAGTTAGGTTGTTTATTTTTGAGTTGTAAGAGTTATTTATACATTCTAAATATTAGTTGTTTATCTGGTATATGATTTGCAAGTATTTTCTCCCATTCTGTGGGTTGTCTTTTTACTTTCTTGATAGTGTCCTTTGATGTACAAGCATTTAAAAAATGTTGATGAAGTGTAATTTATCTGTTTTTTCCTTTGTTCCCTGTGTTTTTAGTATCATATCTAAGAAATCATCTTTAAGTCCAATGTTAAGAAGATTTATTCCTATGCTTTCTTCTGAGACTTTTATAGTTTTAGCTTTTATGTTTGTCTTTGATCCATTTTGAGTTAATTCATGTATATGGTGTAAGGCAAGGGTTCATTCTTCTGCATGTAGATATCCAGTTTTGTTACATTAGTTGAAAGAAACGCTACCACATTTAATAGTCTTTTTGTGAGCATTGATTTTAGGGCTCTCTAGTCTATCTCACATCTATACGTCTGTTGTTATACTCCCTCTTCCAAGGTAAGGAGTAGCAGCTGTGCTTTGCTAGAGTAGCTGTGAAGAGATACACCATGCTCAAGGTAAGAGAAACCCAAGTAAGATGGTAGGTGTTGCAAGAGGGCATCAGAGGGCAGACACACTGAAACCATATTCACAGAAAACTAGTCAATCTAGTCACACTAGGACTACAGCCTTGTCTAACTCAATGAAACCAAGCCATGCATGTAGGGCAACCCAAGACGGGCGGGTCATGGTGGAGAAGGCTGACAGAACGTGGTCCACTGGAGAAGGGAATGGCAAGCCACTTCAGTATTCTTGCCTTGAGAACCTCATGAACAGGATGAAAAGGCAAAATGACAGGATACCAAAAGAGGAACTCCCCAGGTCATTAGGTGCTGAATATGCTACTGGAGATCAGTGGAGAAATAACTCCAGAAAGAATGAAGGGATGGAGCCAAAGCAAAAACGATACCCAGTTGTGCGTGTGACTGGTGATAGAAGCAAGATCTGATGCTGTAAAAGAGCAATATTGCATAGGAACCTAGAATGTCAGGTCCAGGAATCAAGGCAAATTGG
>SJYC01101587.1:0-17831 GCA_006408675.1 Madoqua kirkii
CATCAAAAATTGTAAATTTGTAAAATTACTTATTCCAGTTCTATAACAAGTAGTTTAAAAGTCCTGTAATGAAAAACTTGTTTCTTCATTTTCTTTTTTCTTTTTCTGTTTTTAAATGCAAGTTTGAAATATTAAGCATTTTGTCCTTTTAAAATACCTTTCTTAGATATTAGATTAATGGCTATAAATGTCTATATCTGACTCATGTTAAGTTAAAGGCAAATATCTTGAGATCATTGTACAGTAACATTTTCTTAGATTACATAATAAATTCCCCTCAATGACTTTCCATTTACTATGGCTAGTAGTATCATAGACACTTATTTTAATGGTGTTACCAAATGTATTTAACAAGTTATACCAACCCAAGTTTTCTTTACACAAAAAGATGCATTTTTCTTATTACAATTTTAACAAAGCAAATTTTTAAAATCCACTCACTAAGCGCGAACCATGTTTGTTTCAGGTGAAAGTACATGCTTATGTCAGTCTGAATCCCAATGGTATATGCATTTAAATGAGAACCTGGCTGTTCCTGAAGATGGCTGTATTCTAGGTAACAGCGCCATATTCCTTGAAAAAGAGAGAAAAGTAGACTAATATAAAATGTTATTTTCTGAAATATAAGCATACATCTACATGAAATTGATTAGCATGGTCATTTTTACAAAGGAAAGATTCCTATTTACACATTAAATATTTTATGTGCATCCAACAGTGTAAATGTACTATGCAATACAAATTTTTTCAGTATTTTTTGTGCATGACCACGACAACACCTGATTTTAAATGTCCTTTTAATTAGAAACAACTTTAATGTCTGTCAGTAATGACTGGTTAAAATATTATAGTATATTTGCACAGCAGAATACTGTATTTCCATATAAAGAGGAGAAAGTCTCTAGTGATAGTGAATGATCACTAGATGTTCTTTTAAATGAGAAAAAGAAGTAAAAATTATAAAATTATAAAAATTATATAAAATATTCTATAATTCATATAAGAAGTAAAAATAATATATGTATTTTCTTATGCATACCTAAAGTATCTTTGGGAAGATACATAGGAATACAGTATTTTCTGTATCCCTTCACTTTCAAACGTCCAATGTCCTTATGTTTTAGTAACTTCTGTAAAGAACACAGCTCCAATTTGTATGTTTATATTTTAATATGACCTGATAATCTCTGTATCCTAATGTATTTAATGTATTGTTATATCTACTTTTATTTCAACCTTCTTCGTTTTTGTATTTTCTGTTCTACTTTGTATCAACACTTCCAATTCTTGTCCTTTAAAAACTTGATCAGTTTTTGTTTGTTAATTTATATTCTGTTTTCCCCCTTTACTGGTTTAGAGATATCTACTATATTTTTAGAATAACTTACTCATGAATGTTGACTGTGTACTTACTAACCAAGTCTAAAGTCAACCCAGGGAATATAAAAACTTACATTATTCAATAATCATCCCAGTCTGATTATTCCTCTGTATTTTACTTATGTACAGTTATACCTCAAAAAAATTGGATTTTATCATTATTTTGTACAAAGTTTCTTAAGTTCTGTGCTGTGTTGATAGTCCCTCACTCATGTCCAACTCTTTGTGACCCCCACGGACTATAGCCTGCCAGGCACGTCTGTCCATGGGGATTTTCCAGGCAAGAATACTGGAGTGGGTTGCCATGCCCTCCTCCAGGGGACCTTCCCAACCCAGGGATTGAACCCAGGTCTGCTGCATTGCAGGGGAATTCTTTACTGTCTGAGTCACCAGGGAAGCCCTACCTACACATTTACCAATTAATTTTCTTTGCTCACCTTTCATTCTTGCATCTCATACATTTTTGCTGAATCATTTTTTCCCTCTAGAAGTAGGCACTCCTTTAGTATTAATAATGTCTTCTTGTAAACTCTAGTTTTTACTTATCTTAAAATATCTTCAATGTTACTCTCATTCTTGAAAGATAGTTTTGCTGAGTGTATAGCTATAGGCTGACCATTATTTTTTTCTTAGCTCTTTGAAGGTATTATTTTGCTCCTTTTGTTGCTGTCAAAAAGTCTTCTTCAGCTTACCTGTTCCTTTGTAGGCAATCTGTCTTTTCTCTCTGATTGTTTTTTAAAATATTTTGTCTTTGGTATTCTGACCTTTCACAATCATTAATTTCTTGCTCTCTAATGTATCATTCCAAACAATATACAAGCATATTTTCCTTTCCCACCTTAAAGAGTAAAACAAAAGAAAGTCTACTTTTGATAGTCTTACACCTATTCACTGCCTGATTTCTTGTCCCTCGTTGCACTAAAACTCTCCCAAATAGCCATGTATATTGTCTGTCTATAATTCCTCTTCTCCAGTCTTCCCTCAATGCACTCTAATTAGGCTTTTCTTCCTCATTATGCTACTAAAACTACCCTAATCAGATACCAATGATCTTGCCATATTTATGTATCCAAAGTCTATTCTCAGTTCTTATCTTTCTTGACCTATCTGCCTCATTTGACTGGTTTATCACCCCCTCCGTTGTTTTCTTTTTTTTTAACTTGGCTTCTATGACATCACATCCTTTTAGTTTTCAAGGAAGACCCATTTCTCCTCAATAGTCTTTGCTGTTCCATTCTCTTCCCTCTGACCTCTTACTGTTGCAGGGCCTCTGAACTCAGTCTTTGGCCCACATCTCTACCTACACCTAATTTCTCGGTGATCTCAGCCGTTCTCATGGCTCTAATAATCCTGATTCCTAAATATATTTCTTTAGGCTAACTATCTCTTTCTAACTCTGTACATTCAACTGTATATTCAACTGCCTATGTGACATCTCCATCTTAATGCCTAATAAACATCGCAGACTCCACATATTCAAAATTACACTTCTGAACAATCCCCTTTCTAAACCAAGCTTACTCCACTCACACCTTTCTATCTCATGTGTGCGTGCTAAGTCACTTCAGTTGTATCCAATTCTGTGTGACCCTATGGACTGCAGTCTGCCAGGCTCCTCCATCCAAGGGATTCTCCAGGCAAGAATCCAGGAATGGGTTGCCACTTCCTTCTGCAGGGAATCTTCCTGACCCAGGGATCGAGCCCAAGTATCCTTGCCGGCAGATTCTTTACTGTTTGAGCCACCAAGGACCAAAGTCACGATCATTTCACATCTCTCCTCTGCTCAGAACTCTACCTTGTCTACCCACTTCACTCAGAGTAAACATAATCGAAGTCTCTGGAGCTCCAGAAATGCCTCACCTCCTATTCTCCCCTTTATTTGGTACCACTCATCCATGTAAGCATTCTAACCATTTCTTCAGCTTGCTCCCATCTTTAAGACTAACTGCACTTACTGTCTGGAACTTCTCCTGTATCTCCTGGGGCTAATCCCATTTTCTCCTTCAAGTGTTTTCTTGGATCTCGTCTCAGAAATGCCTATCCTACTAATACTGCAATTTGTACTGCTTGCCCCACCATGCTACTCTCTATCCCTCTTCAGTGTCTATTATTTCTTTTCTTCCTGTGGCAAGTATCACCTTCTAATAGATACTTTGCTTAGGCTATGAGCATCAGGAGAGTAAGAACTGTCTTTTTGTTTACTGTTCTTTCTCAAGAGCCTAGAATACTGCCTATACATAGCAGCTGCACAACTTATATTTGTTGAATGAATAAATGAAAAAATATATGACTAGATATGGATGTCACTTCCCTATTCTTCTTGGTAGAGCTTCCTGTATCTTTGAATTTATATCTTTCATCAGTTCTAGAAAATTCTCAGTCAGTACCTTTCAAATATGCTGATACATGTTAGGCCCTTCTCAATCTATTCTGTATCTCGCTTAAATACAGAATCATATTTTGTCCTTTGTTCACGTTCTGGTGTATTTTGAGTAATTAATTCAGAGTTTCATCTTTCAGTTAGTTAAATATCTATTTTACTATTTAACATTTAATTTGAATATAACTCTTAATTTTTTACAATCAGTGAGAATCGTTCACATGCCCAAACTAAGACAGAAAAGAACAGGGGATACTCTGAGCTCCAAGGAAGAAAACAAAGGCTTTTTTGACAAAAAGTTTCCTTGGTAGTTTCAGCTTAGGAGATTGGAATTCTTATATTCCTTCATGAGGTTCATGGGTGGCTGCACAGCATGAACAGATAAGGAATGATATGTGGAGTCACCTAAACAACTGTTGAGAAACTCAGTGAGGATAATGAGCACCATAATAACAATAACCCAAGATGTACTGAGTATTTACTGTGTTCCAGGGACTGTTCTAAGAGCTTTATATTCATTGTCTCATTTAATTCTCACAGTAATGGTATGATGGAGATACCATTATTGTGTTGATGACATGGATAAGGAAAAATGAGTCTTATAATCATTCAGAAACTTTTCCAAGTCTTCCAGTCACATTATGGAGACAGGACTGGAACCCAAGCTAACTACAGATTTTGGGTATTCTACATTCTTCTACTGATATGTGTAAAGCTTTTCTTCTTTGGGTGACAGAAACAAGATAGGGTTATTTTGATATCTGTGACTATAAAAGTCTCATTTTCGATGTAAATGGTGTTGTAGGAAAATCATTCTTTTGAATAGAAACCTCTCAGACATTCATATACTGACTTGTATGTTTATTAGAAGACTGAGAAGAAGGGCTATACTGTTCACCGATTCTTTGTGACCCCGTAGACTGTAGCCCACCAGGCTCCTCTGTTCATAGAATTCTCCAGGCAAAAATACTGGAGTGGGTAACCATTTCCTTCTCCAGAGGATCTTCCCAACTCAGGGATCAAACCCAAGTCTCCTGCATTGTAGGCAGATTCTTTACCATCTGATCCACCAGGGAAGCTCAATTCTTTTTTTAATGTTCAAATTTCACCTGTACTGCTTTTGGCAGAACTGAGTTAATAATTAGAGCTCAACCTAGAAGTAAAATAACTCTCCATCCAATAAGTGTAATTCAGAATACTGCCTCTAGAGGGTGATGGCCCATTATGGAGTACTGGCCAATTATTAAAGTGTGTGACAGTACCTGGATTAAAAGTCCTAAGTTGAAAGAGAAAAATAGATCGATCACACATCTATAACTATGCAGACCTGGGCCTTTGATCAGATAAAAAGTAAAAAGACTAAAAGAAATGGTCTGAAATAGTTTTCATTAACCTAAATGGGATTCTTTTCACCTCCTTCTTAATACTCATGAGATATGAGATCAAAGACTGTAGAGAAAAAGAGAAGAATATTTTTGAGAACATTTCCCCCACAAGGTTAAAGAAGAAAGAAGTAACAGAGACACTATGCAGAATTAAGTAATTTTTTTCAATTTAACACCTTTAGGAAGACAGTAAAGAAGGATTAAATTCACTGGAAGTAAAATGCTTTCTGATAATTGACAACGGCAACTGAAAAGAAAAAGATTATTTTGATATTTGGTGATTTTAAGATAGGTGGATACCTACCATAAGCTATGATTCCAATCACACCAAAGGTGAAGATCCAGAAAAGCAATCCAGCTGTGAACCTCAGGAGCATCACAAACATCCAGCTGAGGAACATGGCGATAGTCAGGCCACTGGAGGATAAAAGGCACAACAAACACAGGGGGCCAGTGTGCTAAACATAACAAACATAGCAAGACAACACTTATTTCTACTCAAAATAATTATTATTTTATCTGACTGTAGAAACATTTATGACATTAAAAAGTATAAGCAATTATTTCTCGTAAGACTTTCAAGAGAAACAATAGGATCATCAGAACTTGATAAATGAATTATTTTTGGTGCCTAGGTGAACACAAATTCTGTGTCCATAATGGTTTCAGGAAAAATCACAATTCCGATCTGCCGCAGTCCTATTTTTTCCCTTCATACTTATGCACCAAGTGATAAGCAACAAAGCATATCCATGAGATGTTATTGCTGCTCTATATACAAAATCCCATGAACAGAGGAGCCTGGTAGGCTACAGTCCATGGGGTCACAAAAGAGTCAGATATGACTGAGTGATGACATCTTACACCTTACATACCTGGTCACTAATGAAAACCGTATGTGATATAACTAGCAGTAAGAGAACAATCTTGGGGCAGAAAGACAAACAAAATAATTGTCCTACACAGTTCCTGAATCCATGATTTTGTAGCCATTATCATTCTGGTCTAATTATCTCTAATCATTTGTGATGTCTAACATCACCAGACACTTATTTCAGATCCCCAGTGATCTGTGGGCCATTATCTGGAGCCGGGATAAGGCCTCTGTGTCTCCTGAGCCATGTGACTTTATCAAGCAATCAAGAGCATGACTATTTTCCTTGTTTTAATTTCTTCCTGGGGTTTGATTGAGTACTGGAGGTACTTCTTCCCAACCTTACTGTATATCCAGGTTAAAGTCATATTGGATTTTTCTAAGTGATTTCATCAACGAGAACTCACTGATGCCTCCATTAAGACCTAACACTGCTGGTGATATCTGCCAGTTTCCAAATAGCAACAGACAGCCTGGCACAGTTACCAAGCTTATTGTCTTCAGATGTTATCTTTAAGAAGAAACTATTAATAATACTGTCACTGGATAGATGACAGCATGTACCAGAGTACCTTCTCAGTGCATAGTCTACAGAGCCTGGACTTTTCATTTAGAAGCAAACCACAGATACTTTACTGCTGAAATATGCAGTGTGATTGAAAAATTATTCTATGGCGTAAGACAAGAGGGTTATTAAAAAAAGATTGGGGCAGGGGGTGGGGGCTTCCCTGGTGGCTCAGTGGTAAAAAATCCTCCTGTCAATACAGGAGGCACAGGTTCAATCCCTGGTCTGGGAAGATCCTGCATGCTGCGGAGCAACTAAGTCCATGTGCCATTAACTCTTGAACCTGTGTTCTAGAGCCCCAGAACTGCAACTACTGAAGCCCTCACCCTACAGCCTGTGGTCGGCAACAAGAGAAGCCACTTCAATGAGAAGCTTCCACTTGCTGCAATTAGAGAAAAGCCTGTGTAGTAACCAAGACCCAGCCCAGCCAAAAATAAATAAAATAAAATAAAAAATTTAAAAATGAGATCAGAGGGTAAAATAAGAAATATAGTTCTTGACTACTTGTGCTTTTAATTCCCACATAAAAATTCTGAGTACACTAAGTCCCAGCGTATCAGTGTTTGGCTTTATATGTATGAAACAGATGAGAACAGAAGAGCTGATGATAATAAAGGAAGGTGTTTATGTGCTAGTGTTTAGTCCCTGGGTAGAGACTATTTCAGTGTGTGTGAGGAGGACAGGAGAATCTTATAAACTATACCTTTCTTAGGTGAGAGTAGAAAAGCCAAAATAAAGAAGAGAGAAATTATCTAGTGATATTCAGGTCTGACAATAGAGGCACAAGTTTCCTATCAAGTGTAAAACTACAATGTCTGCCATGGAGATATATCTTTAAATACACACTGAAAATAATTACTCTGTTTAAGACAAAGCATAACAATGTAAAATCTCATAAAATTATCTAGTTTTATAGCTCTAAAAACGGCTGCTGCTAAGTCGCTTCAGTTCCAGCTCTGTGCAACCCCATACGTGGCAGCCCACCAGACTTCCCCATCCCTGGGATTCTCCAGGCAAGAATATTGGAGTGGGTTGCCATTTCCTTCTCCAATGCAGAAAAGTGAAGTAATTCAGTCGTGTCCTACTCCTAGCGATCCCATGGACTGCAGCCTAGCAGGCTCCTCCCTCCGTGGGATTTTCTAGGCAAGAGTACAGGAGTGGGGTGCCATCGCTTTCTCTAGCTCTAAACACTACTTCCTAGTATTTTACACACAATATAATTTTGACTTTATAAGCACCTTACTTAAATATATCTATCTTGTCCCCCTAGTACTTTTATAACTGTTTCTTAAACCCACATTTTCTATGTATCTCTACTGTCCAAGAACCATACTAGGACTGAAAACCAAAGAACAGGTAGACATAGTTACAAAAGTAAGAGTTCATAGTTTATCAGAGGGAAAGAGGTAAATAAGATACCAGGTGGTAGGTGCGATATAGAAGACAGATATGTGTGTATACCTGTATGTATGTACACACATATACATACATACACAATGAATGAGGAACACAGAGGTGTAAGTAATTTACTATATCTAGTGAAGTTAAGAAGATATCATAAGTGACACAAAAGCTGATTTTAAATAACGAGGTGAAGTTTCCCAGGGCACAAGGGAGGATATTCTAGGAAAGAGAATAGAATGTGCAAAAACACAAGGGTGTGATGGTCTGAGAATGGGTGTGCTACTTGCTGTGTTTAGAATATAGGGTTAATCAAGGAACATGGATGGAGAAAAATCTGAGAAAGTAACTTGGATGGGTTGTAAGAGTTCTTGTAAGTATCTGAAGAAGTTTCCACTTTATTCTTTGATTACTAGGGAATCATAGATGCCTTTAAAGTACTTAAGGTACAAGAAGGTGACACAAAAACCAGATAGTAATGACAGCCTTAGGGATATCAAACACATGTACCTGCTCTGGAAGACTGACTACATTTTCCTGTATGTTTAAGAAATGCAAATCTTATATCTGAAAATGTAAAACCTCTTCCTCCATTCATTTATCTTTTTCAGCTTTTCAAAGTACAGTGAGTTTGATGATGATGATAACAAACATTATGCGAAAGGGCTGTGTTAAAAAATAAGAATGATCCCTTGGAGATCGAGGGAAGGACAAATGTTGTATGTGGTCAACGGCACACACATAGCAGAGTGAGGCCCCACGGGACTTGAAATATATGAATACTCTTACTAGTAATTTAATGAGGAAAATTAAAATTTACATTCTTATAACTTTCTGCTAATATTGGGCAGATTTCCAAATATTTTGGGCTTTCACTCTGTCTGAAAAAGAAACTGGCAGGAACTGAAATCTCAATCAATCTCTCATTCATGAATATGAATGGGGAATTTGATGAAAGAAATTCTACAAAGATAAACTCAGAATGGGGCTGGAGACGAAACACTTATGTTTTCACTTACATGAGAATCCAATACCATGTTGTTGCATAGTCTTCAAACACCTTCACTCCAATTGCCCTTGCATCAAGGACTTTATTGATACCACTGAATTCAAAGAAGGAAAAAAATCAATTATTTTTTGACTACCATTAATGAGAAATGTTCTTGTTATGATAAAAGGGACTTGGAAGCTGATATTCTAAGCATATCTTTAGAAACCATTTATCGCTAGTGACCCTTTTGCTAGCCACAATAATACATCAGGTGTCACTTTGGTGAACCTACAAAGGTAGCTACAGCTACACACAGAGGGAGCATTGCTTTCAAGAGCGGTGAACATACCTCTTTTCCAACATATGCAACATGCCCTCAGTGTTGCAGAGACCTCACTATAAGACATGACTTTAAATAAGATCAGCTTCTAACTTATAAAATCCATAGAGCTAAGAGTGAATATGCTATTTAATTTCCCCTTCTTAATCTTCTGACACTCTGTAGCAGAAGGCACAAAGAGGCATACGCAGAAAAGCACACAAATCATTAGCATCCAGTTGGATGGGTTGTCAAAGCAAACACACTTGGTAAGTACAACTCAGCCATTCCTGCCCGCCATGTGCTCCAATGACAATACCTCTCCCTTCCCTAAAATAACCATAATTCTGACTTTTGTGATAATAATTTCCCAGTTTTCTTAGTTGTAACATATATATATGCATCATAGTGTAATTTAACTTAGTTGGGCTTCTCAGGTGTCACTAGTGGTAAAGAACCTGCCTGCTGGTGAAGGAGATATGAGATGTGAGTTCTGTCTCTGTATTAGGAAGATTCCCTGGAGGTGAGCATGGCAACCCACTCCAGTATTCATGCCTAGAGAATCCCATGGACAGAGGAACCTGGCAGGCTACAGTCCATAGGGTCACAGAGTCGGACACAACTGAAGCAACTTAGCACACATGTGCTTACTTCAAAATTTTATCAATGGAATTGTACTATTAGTACAATGCATTTTGGCAATATATTTTTTATTTTAAATTCAACAACTGAGCTGTGCAATGATACTCTGTGTTTATATTTGTATACACACATCTGTGTGCATGAGAAAATTATATTTCCAAATAACATGGAACACCATGATGCGTGCAGCCAAGAGAAACAGAAAATTTACTTCACTGTAAGTAGTAACAGAAATTCAACACAGTACTAACACAGCAGCATCGTGGTGGTTTCACTTTTCTTAAGGCTCCCTTCCATTTAAAACATCTGGCAGTTTTATTATTTCAGTCATTTTTTAAAAAATGATGCTTTAAAAAATTATGGGTTTTTAAAATTATGTTTATCCAAAATAAATTATACTAAGGTGTTTCAATATGTTTCCTGATGTCTCATTTATGAACCTGTTCATGATGAAAGACTTAACCGTTTTGAAAAACATAATTGTTCTTTCAAATTCATTCCACTTTTTCCTTTGGTTTTCTTAACGAACACATACCAATTTCTCCAATCCACAGTGACATGAATAGTTCAGAATAAACATAATTTTTCCCCTATAACCCTTAACCTAACAAAGCTTTAGTTCAGCGATAGTAATGGGGCACATAAGACTGAAAATGGGGATGTGATCTACATACTTTGCAGCTCTTCTGAGTTCTGCAGCGTTTGTTGTCTTTCCACTTCCATCATCAAACACTGTCTTATTTCCTACTGTTAAAGTGCCATTTTTAGTAGAGAAGTCTGGGAAACATCTCTGGAGAACTGTAAAAATAAATTAAAATTATGATAATCACTTTTCTTTCTTTACGATGTCCCCTCTTTCTTCAGCTTTCTGTTTTTTATAATCAAAATGCTTACTTGCTAGACACTATATAACTTGCTCAGTATAGATAACTGCCCATTACTTGATAAGACTTTTTGATGATTCTAAGACAGATGTGGGAAGTAAATGCAATCATAATCTGAAGCTACATTTAAACTTGATTATTTCATACATGGTATATTCATTAAGTAGCCATAAGCAGGACACATTGCACAGGTTTTATAAGAATAATACTGACAACCTCACTCTCATACTAAACACATCTTAATAAAAAGGTTACATTTACTTGAATTATTAGGTGACTTTAGTTTTGTTATTTTTTTAAAAATTCCTAGATATTCCTTGAGTGAAATCTTGAAAACCAGAGTTTAGTGAATAATTCTTTGAGAAATAAGCATCAGCTCAAACTTTAGGCTACTAAGATAACCAAATTTTTATTTATAAAATGTTAATAATTTGTCTCTCTTCCAGCTTTTTCATTTATCAGTTTTTTAGAGGGGCTGGAAATAGAAATATAAAGCCATCAAAAATGGCCCATACTTTGTCAACTAGCATGATTTCTGAGAGTTTGTCATTAAATCTTTATGTACTTTTTAATTCAACTGAATCTTTCTTTACAAATCTCTATTACTAAAAATGTTTTAAAACCTCAATTTTACAGGAAGAAAGAGGAAGAATCAGGAATGGTTTATCATTTTTTTTTACAAGAAGTATTATAGACTTGCAGGGGTTGATACGGAGTTTAAACCTGAAAATATGAAAGCAGTTGATATAGACAAAGAACTATGTCTTCATAAAGCTTTTCTTGACTTATCTGGCTTTAAAATCAGTTTGTTTACTCACCTTCATCTTCTGTATGTAGCATCTGTAATAGGGATGACAGCTTCAGTATCCTCTCTTTGTCCTGCTCCTCCACAGCAAATTGGACATAGTCTCTATCAGATGATTCTATTCTCTCTCAATCCAACCATATTTCTGCCTCCACCTCGCCATGGGAATTGTCCTCCCAGTGATTCCAATGACCCCTAATTGCCAAAACTTCCAGATACTTTTTACTCTTCATCCTACTGGAACCTGTTACCTAGCGCAGTGCTTGGTACAGAATGGAACTCAATAAATCTTTGCTGTTGATTGAGTTAATTTTTCTGTTGGAAGAGTCTTTGACACAGGAGACACCCCTGCCCTTTATAACTCTTCCCTTGGTTCACAGGCCCAGGTTCTCTCCTACCCCTCTTCTGCCTCTTCTACTCCTTTTCTTTTTGCTGCTTCAATATGACTGATCCCACCTACAGAACCTCCCAAACTTGTTCTCTGTAGTATTTCTGGACAGTAACTCATCTAGTCTCTTACCTTTAATTACTAAATATGCTCATTATATTTTTGGAATGTAGAGAAAAATTCTTGAAACAAGATAAAAAAACTCATACATAGTTTTATAAGCTACAGTGAACTATGTTAACATTTGGTGCATTTCCTTCCAGTTTTTCTTCTGTATACATTTTTTTGAGAGTTATTAACTATATATGAGATATTGTCTCTTGTTTCTTTCTTTTATTATTACTTATTTCCATTTATAAAACCTTTAATGAGTGAATTTTGTTAGCTGCATAACACTGTTTCAAGTACTATCCCCCTATTGGGGGGATACAAATTGATTTCAACGTTTCCTTTGCTAGACTTTGAAGGACTGTGTCTTATTCATTTTTGTGTCTCCAACATGGGCTTCCCTGGTGGCTCACTGGTAAAATATCTGCCTAGCAATGCAGGAGATGTGGGTTCGATTCCAGGGTCAGGAAGATCCTCTGGAGAAGGAAATGGCAACCCATTCCAGTATTCTTGGACTCCCTGATGACACAGTTGGTAAAGAATCTGCCTGCAATAAGGGAGACCTGGGTTTGATCTCTGGGTTGGGAAGATACCCTGGAGAAGGGAAAGGCTACCTACTCCAGTATTCCAGCCTGGAGAATTCCATGGACAAAGGAATCTGGTGGGCTACAGTCCATGAAGTTGCAAAAGAGTCAGACATGACTTAGCAACTAAACAACAACATCCCCAAAGTACATTTTATATTGTGTGATCTAAATGAACTATAATTGTAAAGGCAGGGACTATATCTTATATACCTAATGTATCTTCAGGGACTAATGATTCATTTTTACCCTTTTGCATAAAAATCTGTAACACTGTTCTTAACTACAGACACTATTGCTCAGGGAATCCTGGTTAAATGCAGTTGCTTGCCAGACCCACAACTTTGATGGAGGATCTTTAATGATCTAGAGAAGAATGATGGGAACATGTAAGACATTGTGTTTGATGGTTGCTAACTCAATGGTACCTGACTTTCTACTCAAACTAATAACTATTATCTTTCTTCCATTTTAAAAGAAATATGTACTCATTGTGGAAAAACAGATAAGAAAAAAGAAGAGGTATAGAATGGACTTTTGGCTTCTGAGGGAGAGGGAGAGGGTGGGATGATTTGGGAGAATGGCATTGAAACATGTATACTATTATATAAGAAATGAAGCGCCAGTCTATGTTCAATACAGGATACAGGACGCTCGGGGCTGGTGCATGGGACGATCCAGAGAGATGATATGGGGTGGGAGGTGGGAGGGGGCTTCGGCATTGGGAGATCGTGTACACCTGTGGCTGATTCATGTCAATGTATGGCAAAACCAATATGGTATTGTAACGTAGAATAAAGTATTTTTAAAAATAAATAAATAAAGTAAAAAAAAAAAGAAGAAAGAAGACAGAAAATGGCCATAGTTCTGCTATCTCCAAAATTAGTTCAGTTGCTCACATGTGTCCAACTCTTTGTGATTCCATGGACTGCAGCACAACAGGCCTCCTTGCCCATCACCAACTCCCAGAGCTTACTCAAACTCATGTCCATTGAGTTAGTGATGCCATCCAACCATCTCATCCTCTGTCATCCCCTTCTCCTCCTGCCTTCTATCTTTCCCAGCATCAGGGTCTTTTCAAATGAGTCAGTTCTTCACATCAGGGAGCCAAAGTATTGGAGTTTCAGCTTCAGTATCAGTCCTTCCAATGAATGTTCAGGACTGATTTCCTTTAGGATAGACTGGTTGGATCTCCTTGCAGTCCAAGGGACTCTCAAGAGTCTCCTTCAACACCATAGTTCAAAAACATCAGTTCTTCAGCATTCAATTTTCTTTATAGTCCAACTCTCACATCCATGCATGACTACTGGAAAAACCATAGCTTTGACTAGATGGACCTTTGTTGGAAACATAATGTCTCTGCTTTTTAATATGCTGTCTAAGTTGGTCATAACTTTTCTTCCAAGGAGCAAGAGTCTTTTAATTCCATGGCTATAGTCACCATCTGCAGTGATTTTGGAGCCCAAGAAAATAGTCTGTCACTGTTTCCACTGTTTCCCCATCTATTCGCTATGAAGTGATGGGACTGGATGCCATAATCTTAGTTTTCTGAATGCTGAGTTTTAAACCAACCTTTTAACTCTCCTCTTTCACTTTCATCAAGAGGCTCTTTAGTTCTTCTCTTTCTGCCATAAGTGTGGTGTCATCTGCATATCTGAGGTGATTGATATTTCTCCCATCAATCTTGATTCCAGCTAATTACTTAATATTTTGGCATATTTCTCTTCAATATTTTTCTTTGAATATATTTTTGTTGATTAATTTTCACTTTGAGAGGCTTGTCATTAACAATGTATATAGTATTTTTCATTATTTAAAATTGTAACAGAATCAATACTTATCATATGTAAAAATCAAAAATATTTCATTTAATAAATGCATCATAATTTATTTCAGTATATTCTTGTTCTTAGATATTAGAATATTTCCTTTTCTTTTTTTGGTTGTTTTGAATAACATTGTGATGGACATCTTTACGTAAAGTTTTTTATCTGTAGTTAGAATTATATCCTTAAGAAAGGAAAATGAGCGATTATCTCATTTTATCCTAAACAGGGTTAAGTTTATAAATTTTAAAGAAATACAATGTCAATTCATTCAGGAGACATATAAGTATTTCATGTTTTAAATTATAAAGACAAATATATACCCCATTCTCACTCCCCAAGCAGTTTTTCAACAAATTTTTTGGCCAAATTTAGGGGTAGGTGTGTTAGGGTATGTTTGTGTGTGGCTCATGTGTGTTCTTAGAGTAGCAAAGGATCAAACTGACTGAACTTTTAATATTCAATTTTCAAACTTTTCTGTGTGCATTTATGCCACCAAACCTAGAACCTCAGCAAGCTCCTGGGGAACACCCTAAGAAGAACAGGCTTTGTAGCCTTGTCCTTCTTCTCAATTAACTCTGGGACTCTGGGCCAGTCATAGGACCATTCTGAGCCTCATTTTTGTCAATAGTAAAATAAGTGCACTGAATTAAATAACTTCTTGGTAGATCCTGTGTTTCTGAGGTAACATAATAACCACTTACAAGGTCTGCTTGGATAAATCGCTGATGGACAATCATTATCCAGTAAAACTTGTGAGAGAGTCTAAAATTGAAGGAAGAGTGTGTTAACATTTCAAAGATTATGTGATGACACATCTTACTCAATATAAATTGTGTCCTTTAAAAATGCAATTCCCTAATAATTTCCTTATTCCAAATTACTCTCCTAGTAAGAGTAATTGTAAGATTATCATACACAGATACTTGTTTGACACTCTTAAATTTCCTAACTGTAATTCAAATGAATCAACAATAATAAAGTCAGACATGCTGAAACCAAGGTACATCTTTGAAGGTGTGTATCTTTTTCTTAGTTATAGCCTCAGTCAATGCTTTTATTTTTTCCTGGAAAAATTATATCTCCTCTTATTTAGAAGCCATCACAACTAATTAATATAATAAGGCTTTGGAATTCCCTTATAAATCTTAAGTCTAGGTAGTATTTGGGGATTTTTTTTCAAATGAGTAATTATCAAACCAGGTTTGGAAGTAAAGTTCTTATTACTCTGTAACCATGGAGCTTTATCACCACATAAATGAAATGGTGACCACAAATGACATTTAGCTCCTAGCTCTTGACAGCAAAAAAATCCATCCAAGTGGAGAATCTGTTAGTGTCAGGAAATAGTTGATACTAACTTACTAGACCTAATAGTCCTGTATAACACCCCAAGTCTACAAAATGACATGCTCTAAATTGTGTTATGTTTGTATATATACATGCATCTGTGCTTTAATGAAATGGTAATATTAGTAATAATTTCCTAGAAAATTTTGGAGCTTGTCCAGTTATATTACACTTGAGGTTGAAACAAGATAAATTCTTTTCTAGTTTTAAGCTTAAACACACATACCTCCACAGGCTTAATAAAAGTAGTCCGGCAGAACTGGCTGTAGTATGTCCAGTATTCACTGTCATTTTTGTACTTATATTGTATTTCCATGTAAGTTAAAAATCTTTCTGGGCACTTGGAGACACAGATCTGTGAAATAAAGAAACACAGTGGTAGGAATTGAATTGAACTAAACAAACCAAGGAATTATCTACAAGGTTAGACTGCTAAATTACCCACCACAATAAAAAAGCAAAGCACCATTTTCCATCTAAGAAACTTAAATCAATTTTCTAAACATATTGTAAAAAATTAAACTTCATGTACCAGCTGTCAGCCTCTACTCCTTGCCCTTGGATGCTAATGTGCTATTAAAATCATAAGATACTATACAATGACAAAATTATTTTTAACTTCTGATTTGATATAGTTGTAGATCTTCACACGGCTGTGAAAATAATAAATTCCATGTACCTTTCACCCAGTTTTGGCCAATGGTAAAAATTCGCATAACTGTGCACAATATCACAACCAGGAAGCTGGTATTGTTACAATCCACTAACCTTATTCCGTTCTTACCAGTTTTACAGGTGTTCATGTGTGTGTGTATGCAGTTTTATCACTTGTAGATGTGACATCATCCACAGGTCAGAGATGAACTTTTAATGAAATTTTTAATGATTTTCTGAATTAGTAGATAAGAATTTAATCCAAGATTAATTTTGCCTGTGTAGTTTATACATTTTCAGGGTTAGAATCTCACTTTCTTTCCTATGTATGAATAGAATGGTAATTAAAAATGCTCCAAACATTGATAACTTACGCCACTAAGAACTATCAAGACCAGTGAATTCTCAGCACATAATTGGAGGGGTTTATTACCATAAGCAACTAACAAAATTAGGGATATTTGTGTTAATCAATCATTATTATTGTCTTTTAGCAACACCAGTCAAATGCGGGCAGAGAGGTCACTGATGCAATTATCTTTAATGAACTTTAGGGGCCTATTAATGCCGAATCAGATCACTGTGCTAGTCCACAGAGCTACTGAGGAGTGACTGCAATCCAATTAGTAACTCCACAGTGAGAAAACACAAGCAGGGAGGAGGCACCCTGTTTTGCTTTTGTATGTAATAAAAAAGCAACGATCACATGATGTCAGGAGAGTTGCAGTCAATTCTTGAACATTCTCTCTTCTACCTTCAGTTCCTCCTTATGGAAGCCCTCTCAGCTCTGACTTGCTCCGTCTCCCTACCATATCGTGGTAACTATTCTCACTGGCCAGATTGTAGCTCAGTCCCCACTGGCAATTAGGTAAAAACACAACTGCTAAGCTGATATCTCTTTCCTATCTTTTGGTTATGTTTCTGTTACATGAGGACATTTGGTATCAACCCCACAGCTAAGGTAGTAGGTGGATAACTAAATGGGTACCTCAAGTGTCATAGTTAACATTGTTTTTTTTTTAATTTAATAATTTATTCTATTTTACAGTACTGCATTGGTTCTGCCATACATCGACATGAATCAGCCACAGGTGCACACGATCTCCCCATGCTAAAGCCCCCTCCCAACTCCCTCCCCCCCCCCATCTCCCCGGGTCATCCTGCACACCAGCCCCAAGCATCCTGTATCCTGCATTGAACATAGACTGGCACTTCATTTTTTATATGATAGTATACATGTTTCAGTGCCATTCTCCCAAATCATCCCACCCTCAGAGGCCAAAAGTCCATTCTAT